>MEIZ01000209.1:31170-48397 GCA_001723225.1 Globodera ellingtonae | reverse complement strand
CGTAAACATTTAATAGAGAAATTTGATCAAAAGAAAGCTGAGTTAAAGCGGGCCGGATTCAAAAGTTCATATCAAAATGAATTAGATGAAACTGTCGCAAAAGAGTTGGGCCTCAGTTTTGTAACAATTTACAAGTGGAAACGAAAACTTGGCCAAACCGGTGAGTATTTCGTTTTATTATTTGTTTATATTAATTAAAATTCTTTTACAGAACCAAACAATAAATACTCCCACAATGAACAAAATGAATTGATGAAACGTTATTATGAAATTAAAGACCAAAAACCTAAAATTAGTGATCAGAAAATTACCAAAATGTTGAAAATTGTAAGAAGCACTTTGTTTAGATGGAAAAAGCAATTTGAACTACAGCAATTTCATCCAACTTCTGTCGATGGACATTCTGTAGAAGAAGCCGCTGAGAACTAAAATCCGTGGATTTGAATGAATGCCAGTGATTTTAAACAATAAAATAATCAATTTAATACGAAATGTCAAAATTTGATTAAAAATCTTTTATTCATAATGAAAAAAAATTGAATCTAAATGTAATTTGAATCAAAAATTCAAAATTTCCTCGGCGGCACCTATCGGCACCGCCGACCACCTCCCTCTCTTCCAGCAGAAGTAAAGCAGAATTCCCCAAAAAAAAATCGTATTAAAAAAATAAATAAAAATGGACAAAATTTCCAAAATCCTACACTTACGGACTCAACCACTCACCAATTACACCACCACCTCCATTGTACCGCTAATGATTTTAAATCCAATACAAAACGGAAAAACTCCCATAAAATTCCATTATTAGTGGTGTATTTTTTTCATCGACTTTAAAACTTTGATTTTTTAAATTAGGGCTAAACTATATAAGAGACAAAAAAACGTTTTTTTTCAAAAAATGGTAGGCAACGACTCTAATTTATTTTGTTTTTGCAGATACTGCCAATTTATCTGTCTCTTCTCCATGAGTTTCGATGTATAGTCTCCTGGCACCAAAATTGCAGTGAACTTTGGCCCAAATTTCTCTTCAACTTTGCCTATGGGGCATTAAAATTTGAAAACTGAGAATTTATGGGTTTGCTGCAGGGTTTTGGCCGTTTATCACTTTTTTTCTCCAGTGTCGATTAAAAACTTTTTTTATTATTAATTCAATTTGTTTTTGTCAACTAACTTTTTGGGTTTTCCTGTAAATTCTCTTTGGTGTATTAAAATTTAGCGAAATTTTATTATTATAGCTCTGCTCGATACCGGTGAAATTCCGAAATTTAATATTAGCGCATTCGCGGCTGGAATAAAATGCTGCAAACCAGGGATGGTCGGAATTCCGATTTTCAAAATTTTTTGAGACCCCTGAATTCCGATTTCCGAAAATTTCGAGACCCCGGAATTCCGATTTTCGAAATTTTTTGAGACCCCTGAATTCCGATTTCCGAAAATTTTGAGACCCCGGAATTCCGAGAAATTTTTTGAGTTCGTGGCTCCCATCCCCTGCCGCAAACGGCTGAGCTTTCGGACGAATGGAAAAGTGTTTCGTGGCAACTTTTGACGAAGAATTTGAATCCACCAAAGAGTAAAAACTATCCTGAAGCTTTCGTAGATTTGAAGCTATTGTTAAGTTAAAGCTTTACAATTAATCAAGATCTTTATAAATTTTAATTAAAATGCGCGGAAAACAAGATGAAATTTGTTTAAAATTCCAAATTTCTGTAAAAATTTCGAGGCGTCGGACATCCACTCCACGCTTCAGTAAACCAATTTTTTTTAATTTTCCCGAAATTACGAAGCTTAGGATCGGGTTAAAATCCATGTTCAAACATGTTGATTTCCAAGAACGTGACAGAAAACTTTGGTGAACTTCAAGCACACTCAAAAATTTTCGGCAAAATCAATTTTATAGGTCAATTTTTGTGTTTTACGCGAGACCGGAGCCGTATCTATTATTGGATTTTATTGTTGCTGGGTCCGAGACGGCGCCGACAGGCGCTGTTGGGGGAAATTTTTTTTGAATTTTAACGTTTTTATTTGTGCAAAATTTCTAAAATTTTGCCAATTTTCGAATTTTTCAAGATTAAAAAAAAGCATTCCATTAAATATTAAGAGAAAGTCGGAAAAAATAATTTATCGTTTGGGATTTGAACCACAACCCACCCAAACAAATCCCATTCCAAGGGGTTTGCGCGATTTGTTACCAAAATTTTAAATCGAGTCAAGTAAGATCTGCCCAAAAAATTTGATTTTGCAACTAAAGATCGTAACAAGAAATCAGAAACGCCAAAGGCTTGCCTCCAACGAATGCCCAGGTTGGAATTGCTGTCGTTTAAATTGACTCTTCCATCTACGCAAAGTGTCTCTTCCAATTTTAAACATTTTGGCAATGTCCTCGTCACTAATTTTAGGATTTTTTGTCCTTAATTTCATAATAATGTTTCATTAATTCTTTTTGTTCGCTGTGGGTTGCCTCAACCTTGGCCTTGAAGGTGTTCAACTGGTCGAAGGTGAAGATCCTTCGGCACTCCGAGGTGATGACGTCTCTGGTGTTGGCACGCCAAGTGGTCGTGTCAATCACTTATGCATTTCTTTAAAATCCTATGTTTTCCAAATATGCAAGCAAAAAGGATGGGAATTTTGTTGAGTTAAATTCATCAAATCTTATTTCTCCAATCATTTATATTTATTTAAAAGCTCCTCTTTCGAGCTTTCAATTTTCCTGATCATTTGAGCCGGCATTCTCAGCCAACGAATGTCAAAGTTGTAATTGCTGTCGTTTAAATTGTCTCTTCCAATTAACCAAAGTGCGTTTTCCAATTTTCAACCTTTTGGCAATGTCCTCGTCACTAATTTTAGGATTTTTGTCTTTAATTTCATAATAATGTTTCATTAATTCTTTTTGTTCGCTGTGGGAATGTCTATCGTTTGTTGCTGTAAAAGAATTTGGTTCAACGGGTTGGCCAAGTCACGTTTCCAATTGTAAATTGTTCTTAAACTGAGGCCAAACTCTTTCGCAACAATTTTATTTATTTCATTGTGATAAGAGTTTTTGAGCCCGGCTCGCATTAACTCGGCTTTCTTTTGATTAAATTTCTCTACCAAATTTTTTCGCTCTTTTTCATTGAACATTTTTCCACTTATGCCAAATTCTTTTTTCCATTCGTATATTTTTGAGCGACTGACTTTTAAATGTTTAGCAATTTTATCCTCTATTTTAGTTCTTTCTTTTTTTGAATATTTTCTTTTTTGCTTAAATTCTTTTTTCATGCCGTGGAATTTGTCGACAATTTTATGTTTTTGCTCATCTTCAGCAATTTTTTCGCTTGAAGAAACTTCATTCTGTTCTTTTCCATTTTTGGCATTATCAAAGTGATCAGACTCTGTGAGAGGAGAATTCTGATCAGATGAATTGGGTTCATGTTCAAGCTGGGCGTTCTGCCGGTCGATTTGGTGATGCAAATTGTGTTCAAGCGTTAATTTATGCCATTCTTCGGATTTGTCATTGTCCCACCAGCCTTCTCCAAATATTTCGTCAAATATTTGAAGTGGCAATTCCTCCAATTACTCCAATTGTACGGATTTGGCTTTTTCAAGTGAATTTTCACTAAAATTAAAATCCAAAATTCTTCCATTTAATGGAATATTCGATATGGAAAAGGTAAGTTTTCTCTCAAAAATTATCTTAAATTACAAAAAGAATAAAATATTCAACTTTTTCAATATTAATAAATAATACTCATTCTTGATATTTCTAAAATATCCTAATCTCCGATTGATCCTATGATAGCATTATGATATTAATGCGAATTTTCTGCTTCAATTAAATCGTATGAAACTCCTGTGCCGCCCATGATATTTTCATGTCGCGGCGTCATTAAAAAGTTAAAGAATGAGGGGTTTCCGAGGCCCTCTCCTTCCTTCACCCACGAGGAGCCCGAGATCCTCATCAGCGCCAGACACTTCTGGAAGTTCTTCCAGAGGAAGCGAGAAGTCTCCCCCGGGCGGTTCGTCATCGACACCACGCTCGGTCCCCTCGTGAATGGGGAGTCGGACGTCGGGCGCCCATCCCGGCCAACGCTCTCTACATGATGGCCGTCCACGACTCCAATGTGGACCAAATGTCTCCAGTCAACGAGGTTTTTTCAACCTTTAGTCTCCTGGAAGGGGTCAACCCCAAACCTCCCCTCCAACCTAGCCTCCGTCCTCGCAAAGCTTCGTCATTCTCCTGAACTCCAGGAGAAGTACGACGCCACCATTCGAGAGCAGCTCCAACAGGGAATCATCGAAGAGGCAAAAAGGCCCCGGACAGCGAGAGCACTACCTCCCCCACCATGGAGTAGTGACAAAGAAACTTCGCATAGTATACGACGCGAGCGCCCACGCCCGTGGGTCACCAAGCCTTAACAGCTGCATCTACCCTTTGTAGTCCCAAAGTCCGTCCTCGACGTCGGAGACCGCGGTGATCGGCGGTAGTTGAGGGTTGCCTCAACCTTGGCCTTGAAGGTGTTCAACTGGTCGAAGGTGAAGATCCTTCGGCACTCCGAGGTGATGACGTCTCTGGTGTTGGCACGCCAAGTGGTCGTGTCAATCACTTATGCATTTCTTTAAAATCCTATGTTTTCCAAATATGCAAGCAAAAAGGATGGGAATTTTGTTGAGTTAAATTCATCAAATCTTATTTCTCCAATCATTTATATTTATTTAAAAGCTCCTCTTTCGAGCTTTCAATTTTCCTGATCATTTGAGCCGGCATTCTCAGCCAACGAATGTCAAAGTTGTAATTGCTGTCGTTTAAATTGTCTCTTCCAATTAACCAAAGTGCGTTTTCCAATTTTCAACCTTTTGGCAATGTCCTCGTCACTAATTTTAGGATTTTTGTCTTTAATTTCATAATAATGTTTCATTAATTCTTTTTGTTCGCTGTGGGAATGTCTATCGTTTGTTGCTGTAAAAGAATTTGGTTCAACGGGTTGGCCAAGTCACGTTTCCAATTGTAAATTGTTCTTAAACTGAGGCCAAACTCTTTCGCAACAATTTTATTTATTTCATTGTGATAAGAGTTTTTGAGCCCGGCTCGCATTAACTCGGCTTTCTTTTGATTAAATTTCTCTACCAAATTTTTTCGCTCTTTTTCATTGAACATTTTTCCACTTATGCCAAATTCTTTTTTCCATTCGTATATTTTTGAGCGACTGACTTTTAAATGTTTAGCAATTTTATCCTCTATTTTAGTTCTTTCTTTTTTTGAATATTTTCTTTTTTGCTTAAATTCTTCTTTTATTGCGCGGAATTTGTCGACAATTTTATGTTTTTGCTCATCTTCAGCAATTTTTTCGCTTGAAGAAACTTCGTTCTGTTCTTTTCCATTTTTGGCATTATCAAAGTGATCAGACTCTGTGAGAGGAGGATTCTGATCAGTTGAATTGGGTTCAATTTGTCCAAGCTGATCAGTTGAATTGGGGTCCATTTGTCTAAGCTGATCAGTTGAATTGGGTTCAATTTGTCCAAGCTGATCAGTTGAATTGGGTTCAATTTGTCCAAGGTGATCAGTTAATTGGGTTCAATTTGTCCAAGCAGATCACTTGAATTGGGTTTAATTTGTCCATGATGATCAGTTGAATTGGGTTCAATTTGTCCAATTTGGGTGTTCTGCCCATCGATTTGGTGATGGAAATTGTGTTCAAGCGTTAATTTATCCCATTCGTCGGCTTTATCATTGTCCCACCATCCTTCTCCGAATATTTCATCAAATAATTGTACGGTTTCAGCTTTATCCAGTAAATTTGTTGCAAAAAATAACATCAAAATTAAAATCCAAAACTCTTCCATTTTTTTCGCAAAATAGACTCTGAATTTAGAGAGATTTATTCTAAATTCTATATTTTATAATTTAAACTCGGGTTGGACGGTTCGGTGCCGGGACGGGATTTCCCGGTTTTTTCAGGTCCCGATCGGGACGGGACTTTTTGAAAAATGAAAGTCCCGGCCCCGCTTTTTTAGTCCCGCCTGGTCCGGGACCAACCGGGACTAAATTTACACCCCTAATGATGGGATCATCGAGTGACAATTTCAATCTTTTTTTTACAATGGACTCCCTAAAGAACTCGGTGTCTTAGTGGTTTGTCTTCCGGCAAGTCAAATGTTTGTGTCGGGTTCGAGTACGCTTGAGTACAAACATTTATTTATCCTCACAAATGTTTACAAATATTGATAAATATTATTTAGCTTTGATACAAAAATTATTGAATGTAATAAATGACAGCCCACAATTGAAAATGTGCATTTAAAGTATTATATTCATCATATTCTTTAATAATTATCTCACCCAAATCAATATTCCTGACATCTCATAAATATTGTTTTGAACCGGGACCAAATCAATATTCCTGGCATCACTGATTTCGCGCACTAATAAAACATTTTGACTAATCTAATCAATTTCAAAAACGGAACCGACCCGATTCGCTGGAGGGGAATTTGTGGGAAATCCGCGAATTTTAAACTTTAAATAATTTTCAGCTTTTGTCATTCATTCTGTTCGTGCGGGAAACAGCTTTCTTCTTCTCTTCCCAAAAGTGAGTTCAAAACATTGTTTTAAGGGCGTCGAAATTTGAAAGAAAAAAATTCAAATTGAGGAAAAAATTGCTAAACGTTTAAATATTTCCTCTATTAGTAACCCCGGGGTTACTATTGTTCAAACTCCCCTCGAGGGGGGCAATACAATTAGACGGGAGTTTCAAATAGAGGGGGGGGGTTACTATTTTTCAAATTTTTGAAAATTATTTAAATAATTCAGAATTTTTTTATTATTTTTTGAAGCAAAATAAATTTTTGTTATAACGGATTGTGAATTTTGATCAAATACATAATTAATTTTGGGTAGTAAGCGCATTAGAGAATGGTCAAAACAAAAGAAACCGCTGATCTCTTTGCAGTAGATTGGCTGTATTTGAAAAAAAGGGAGGTACAAATTCAGGGAATCAAAGTGCTTTTTGCATGATTTTGAGGCCCAAATTAATTTTGTGGCAGAAACCATTTTTTCATGACTTTTAATAATCACTGACGCATTTCCTGGGAAAACATTTAGGTTGTACAAATTATAAAAATTCAGGGCTTGGGGGGAAGGGAGTAACAATTAGAGGGGGGTTACTGGAGGAAATACGGAGAATGGAAAAAAGAATTAGACTTAAGTCGAAGCAATTCAAAAAATGAGCCAAATTGATCAGAGAAAAGTCGAGTGGAAGATTTGCTTTTTCCAAATATACAAAGTGGCTCTTCCAATTTTCAATATTTTGGCAATGTCCTCGTCAGTAATTTTAGGATTTTTGTCCTTAATTTCATAATAATTTTTCATCAATTACTTTTGTTTGTTGTGCGGGTATTTATTTGGTTCTGCAAACGGACTTCTAATTAATATAAATAAATAATAAAAATTGGGCTTGAAAAACTCACTGGTTTGGCCAAGTTTACTTTTCCACCTGGAAATTGTTACAAAACTGAGGCCCAACTCTTTTGCAACAGTTTCATCTAATTCATTTTGATATGAACTTTTGAATCCGGCCCGCTTTAACTCAGCTTTCTTTTGATCAAATTTCTCTATTAAATGTTTACGTTCTTCTTTTTCATAAAACACTTTTCGACTTAGGCTTAATTCTTTTTTATTTATATATTTTTTTGCGATTGACTTTTAAATGCTTTGCAATTTTTTCCTCAATTTTAGTTATTTCTTATRTTGAATATTTTCTTTTTTTACTTAAATTCTTCTTTAATTGCGTGGAATTTGTCGATAATTTTGCGTTTTCGCTCATCTTTAGCAATAATTTCGCTTAAATTGGCATTATCAGAGTGATCAGACTCTGTGAGGAGAGGATTCTGATCAGTTGAATTGGGTTCACGCCTTTTTTGGTTTGGGGCGGTGAGTTCGAAAGGGCCATATGGTAACGGAAGGGGGCGGTGAGATAAGAGAGCTCTCTAGTAGGGTTGGACAAGAACGGGTATCCTTGTGTTTTGGGCAAATTATCGGGTACCGGTATCCGGGTGTCCAGCATCCGGGATACCCGGTATCCGGGGACCCGGGCGGGTTTAAGCACCCTAATGTAGTATCTTTTCGTTTAGTCGTGATCCTTCATTGAATTTCGTGCCTTTTTAGGCGCCTATTTTGCACAATTTGTCTTGCCTAAAGCAGATACTTTTAGGTTTTTACCTTTTTTTTGCTTTGGTTTGGCGACTTGTGATCGTCATGACGACCTCAAAGATAAACAGTTAGTTTAGCGTTTTGGGAGGTTCGCGGTCTTGGTTTTGGGTCCATGTTTCTTCTCTGTGAGAGGAGGATTCTGATCAGTTGTATTGGGTTCAATTTGTCCAAGTTGGGTGTGCTGTCGGTCGATTTCGTGATGGAAATCTTGTTCAAGCGTTAATTTATCCCATTTGTCGGCTTTGTCATTGTCCCACTAATGAGTTCCGGAGACCATTGCGGGGAGGCTTTTTCCGGGGAGTCAGAAATTGGCATCAAGGGCCACGTTTCAACCAAGAGTACAACCGGCCCACCCCATATTTTCAACGAAACCGATTTAGTCAGAACCGGGAAAGAAATAACCCAAATTTCGAATCAGTGCGAAACCGGTTTGTGATATGGGGCAGAGGACGGGCGGGTATGTAAATAAACATTTTGGATACTAGAACAATTTCACGCTCGCTCTCTCCCCTCTGGTCAATAGTCACTATTGTAAAATGATCAATCTCGTTTTGTGCGATACGGCACTAGCTTACGAAACTTGCACCGATATTGGCAAAAAAATCCTGCTAGCCCCACCAGAGAAAACAAATTGTTCCCTACCGGACGAACAATCAGTAATCGGAGAGTATGAAGTGGAAATATTCGTTTCATGCACTCGCTCCAATGTGCTGGTCGGAATTTGTAGGCGGCTTTTATTTTTGCGAATTTTAGTAACGGAAACATCAGCGATGTGAACATTCTAAAATGTTCCGGGCAAACACTTTTGCGATGGAAAACGACGTCCTAGTTTGTTGCAGAGAGCTTGGCAACTAAATTGTCTATACAAGAGCAAAAGCTTTAAGCTCAAAGCACAAATTTTTTAACCCCAAATTACGGCATAAAAAGTGAGGTAAAGCGAAGAATAAGGGTCAGAAGATGCAATAACAAGCCATACCAAAATAATAAACTTTGCAATAACTAAGGCACGGATTTATATTACTAAAAAACGTGAAATATTGACATAAAATGACCAAAAACCCCAAAAATATGACCAAAACCCCCAAAAATGCCAAAATATTGATTAAAAAATGTTCAAAGACTGAAAAATCCGGCCAATTTATGCGTAAAAACTGAAGTTGAAGACAATTTTTTTATTATCGATAGTGCAAATATTTCCCTTGAAAAAATTTCGGATTTCGGATTTAAATTCCTTTCGGATTTTTGGTTTTCCGGAATTTCGGAACTTTGAAAAAAGTTTGAAAATTCATTGGACTCAGACGGCTAATGTTAAGCTAAATTCAATTTGAATATGGAATGAATGATTTAAAGTAGGGTTGCACGGGACCGGGACTTTTGGGAAAAACCGGGACCGGGACTTACCGGGACCAGAAAACCGGGATCGGGACCGGGACCAAGATTTTCAACCTGGACCGGGACCGGGACTAACCGGGACTTTTCAAGGGGAAATTTTTTTTTGTAATGTTCAATGGTAAAACAAAAAAATTTTTTGTTATTCAAAATATCTTCCTCATTGTCTTTAACTTCCATTTTATCATATCATTTTTTATGAGTTCTGCTTTACTTTTAGGAGGTGGGAGTCGGCGGTGCCGATAGGCGCCGCCGAGAAAAATTTTTGAATTTTTGTTAAGAAATTTCATCAAAATTTTAGCAAAATTATGAATTTGCTTCGGAATTTCAGAGAAAACAAACTGGTTTTCGTAAGAGAGGGAGGATGTCCGGCGGTGCCGACAGGCGCCGCCGGAGAAATTTTTACAAAAATTGGCAATCTTTGTTAAGGAAATTGAAGCAAACATTCAAAGACGTGATGAATTTATTTCAAAAATTCTTGTATCTATTCTTTTTTTTTTTTGATTTAGCTCGCAATTTAATAAAAAAATATGTAAAAGTTATTAAAATATTTTTATTATTAGGGGAAGAAAATTATGTGAGTAGAGGAAAAAGGATAAATAAATGATTGTACTCAAGTGGACTCGAACCCGACAGAACATTTGACTTGCCGGAAGACAAACCACTGAGACACCGAGTTCTCAGAGGAGTCACTTGTAAAAAAGATTGAAATTGTCGCTCGATGATGCCATCATTAGGTGGTGTAAATTTAGTCCCGGTCCCGACTCGGGACCACCGACCGGGACCGGGACTTTTAGATTTTAAAAAGTCCCGTCCCGACCGGGACCGGGACCTGAAAAAACCGAGAAATCCCGTCCCGGTCCCGGTCCCGTGCAACCCTAATTTAAAGGATTTTATTCGGTTTTTATATTACTTTTTGTACTACGCTAAAGCAACACAGCTGTGGCAACAAATGCAAAAAAGTTGAACTATTTTTTGTACTTTTCCATAAAATTTTAAATGTTGGCAACAACAATCAATGCTTCCACTTTTAAATGTTACAATAACCTCATAAAAATTATAATTTTAATAGAGAGAATTTGCTTGAGAGGATTTTAAGTCTTGATGGTGCATTTTTGGTCAAAGAAAAACTCTTTTTGGTTTGAAATTTTTTTTTGAAAAACACCCCCCATAGGTTTAGGCTTCTCTGAAGAGCGGCACCTAAAAGGGTAAAACTGCCCCATAGGTTTAGGCTAGTGCGCGAAAAGTTTGCGTGCTAAAGCATAGTGGCAGGTTGTAGTACTATTTACAATACAATCTGACCTCCATTTTGATCATTTCTGAACCCCTAACCCAAATTTAAACAATTGGTCGAACAAAAATGTTTTTTTGAAAATTTTTTTTGTTTTTGTTTTTAGATCGTTAAAAGATACAGAATGGATGTTAGGATGCTCGGGAGAGTAAACGAATATGCATTTTGAAAATTTTTGTTACATAAATCGATTTTGAAAAAAATAATTTTTTTTAGAAAAATTTTTCGATTTCGGCTCCGGGGTCCGGAACTGGAGCAAAATAGTATATTATACAAGCGCGTAGAATCTGAATCTGACATTAAGCTAAAGCTTAGTGATTGGAAGAATAGTAAAAAAGTTATGGCTTTAACACGTGGGAAAGTTTAAAAATTCCGATTTTTGGGAGTTTTCTGGCAATAACTTTTTTGATATTCGCCCAATCACTAATGAATGGCATTTAAGACTTCCTAAATCGGTTAAGGTTGAAGTAAGTTATTCTCCATGGATGAGTTGGATAAGGATGATATGGGTATGGATGGATCAGGGGTGGACGAAAACAGAATTTTTCATTTTCGAAAACGAAGCGAAAAAATTTTTTTAGGACAAAACCGAAACACGAAACGAATTTTGTTTTTATAAAAATTGTCGCTAATTTAGAGGTTATTTAGCCCCATTTAATTTGCAGAAAATAGCTCAAGGAGCAAATTTTTTGTGCCATTATAAAAACAGAAAAAATCCCTTCGGGAAATCAATTTAAGAAAAGCTTGAAATTGTTCAAAAGTTTAAGAAAATAAAAATGAACAGCGTTCTGGTGTAAAGTTGAAGCTAAACCAATTTAATAAAAGTTGAACCGGTTGAAGTTGTTGTAGAAGATGAACCTCGGCAAAAAATGATTTCGCCATTAAGCAAAAGTGGCAAAGATTTTAATTTTTATGTCAAATGCCTAAATCGGTATTTTCGAAATCATTGAGACCATTCATTCAAATTCTTCCCGAATTCGAGCCCCCAATTTCTTGAACATTTGCCGCGGCATTCTTTTCCACAGAATGTCATCGACAGAATTTGGATAAACTGCTTTTTCCATCTATACAAAGTGACTGTTCCAATTTTCAACATTTTGGCAATGTCCTCGTCACTAATTTTAGAATTTTTGTCCTTAATTTCATAATAATGTTTCATCAATTCCGTTTGTTCCACACTGGATTGGCCAAGTTTTCGTTTCCAATTGAAAATTGTTCTAAGACTGAGGCCCAACTCCTTTGCAACAGTTTTATCAATTTCTTGATGATAAGAGTTTTTAAATCCGTTTCGCTTTAACTCGGCTTTCATTTGATCAAATTTCTCTACCAAATGTTTACGTTCATTTTTTGGATTTCGTCGGCTTAATGCTAATTCCTTTTTCCATTCATATGTTTTTTGCGAGTGACTTTTAAATGTTTAGCAATTCTATCTTCAATTTTATTCCATTCTTTTGCCGATTAGACCAAAAACTGCAGAAATCTTGACCAGACACTCGCGAATATATATATATATATATCGATCGCCATTTTTGTAAAAATCATAATTATTAGTGGGAAAATATTATTGATTCGGTTAAGTAAATAATATTTATTAAGAATATAATTTTTATGTATGCATGCCCATTACAATTGTGAGCTGTCATTTATTACTTTCAATCTTCTTTTTTCAAAGCAAAATAATTTTATTAAATTATAAAATTTGTGAAATATTTATTATTCTTTATTAAGAATTTTTTGATAATTTTTTAAAACATAATTGGAGGGTTTTTTGCCCAAATAAAATGGAAAAGTTTTGGTTTTTAATTTTGTTGGCAGTTTTTGCAACAAATTCACTGGACAAAGCCGAATCCGTACAATTGGAGGAATTGGAGGAATTGACACTCCAAACATTTGACGAATTATTCGTAGACGAATGGTGGGACAAAGATGAAGCCGAAGATTTGAAAACGCCGACGCCAACAAACTTTGGACAAAATGTCCATCACCAAATCGACCGGCAGAACACCCAAATTGGACAAATTGAACCCAATTCAACTGATCAAAATCCTCCTCTCGCAGAATCTAATCACTCTGAGAATGCCAAAAATGGTGAAGATCAGAACGAAATTACTTCAAACGCTGAAGTTGAGCGAAAACGTAAAATTGTTGACAAATTCCACGCAATGAAAGATGAATTTAAGCAAAAAGGAAAATATTCAAAAACTGAATGGGACCAAATTGATCAGAAAATTGCTGAACATTTAAAAGTCAGTCGCACAAAAATATATAAATGGAAAAAAGCATTTGGCCTAAATCGAAAAATGCATAACTTAGGGAAGAAAGAAAATGATCGAAAAAATTTGGTTGAGAAATTTGATCAAATGAAAGCCGAGTTAAAGCGAAACGGATTTAAAAACTCTTATCATCAAGAAATTGATAAAACTGTTGCAAAGGAGTTGGGCCTCAGTCTTAGAACAATTTTCAATTGGAAACGAAAACTTGGCCAATCCAGTGTGGAACAAACGGAATTGATGAAACATTATTATGAAATTAAGGACAAAAATTCTAAAATTAGTGACGAGGACATTACCAAAATGTTGAAAATTGGAACAGTCACTTTGTATAGATGGAAAAAGCAATTTCATCCAAATTCTGTCGATGTTGGCCATTCTGTGGAAGAGAATGCCGCGGCAAATGTTCAGGATTGAAAATTCCAATTAGAGGACCATTTAATGAATATTCAATGTTAAAAAACCCCCCAAATCTATTTTCATTATATTTTTTTGGCTGTATCCGCACAAAGAATGCTTGTGAATTTCATAAACTTTTGAACAATTTCAAAACTTTTCTCTTAAATTGATTACCCGCGAGTTTAAGCCCGACAAACCACCGACCAACTGGAGTCGATTAGTATATGATTTGGGTCATTTAATAATTGGAATATTTATTATTCTTTAATAACAGAATTAAGAGAGAAATCGTTAAAATTGTTAAATTAATTGAAATTTCATATAAATGCCCATAAATGAGGTTATTTTGCCCAAATAATGAAAGAGTTTTGGCTTTTTTTTTTGTGCATTCTTTGCGACAAAAATATCGAAATCCCAAAATTTTTTTGGTCGGTATACCGAATCGGTAATACCGTACCGTGCCGAACACTAATCCTGATTATAGATCGGATAGATCGGAGATTTTCAATTTCTCTGATCATGATCACTTTAAGAGTGGGCGGGGGGGGGGTATCAAAACTTCAAAAAATGGTTGGCAAAACATCCTCAAAACGTGACTTGGAAGTTATCTGCTATGCAAATGGTCTCTCTACCAAAAAACAAAGCAGCAAATCAAATAGATCAATCTGTGGACAGTGAATGATGGAATAATTTGAGAAAAAAAAGGGATCATTGGCAAATGGTGTCCACTAGGGATGTTCAAGACTTGAAATTTACCGAGACTCGAGAGCAGTTGGATTGCAAAAGATATATATCATCATTTTTTTAAATTGATTTGTCATTATGCATTTTTAAACCTTTCAAGCTCAGATTAATGAATTCCAACAAAAAAACCAATCTTTACCAGTGCAAAAAAGTCTCGTTTTCCGAGACTAAAAGCCCGAAAGTCGAGACCGAGACTCTCGAACCTGGACAAATTGAACCCAATTCAACTGACCAGAATCCTCCTCTCACAGAGTCTGATCACTCTGAGAATGCCGAGAATGGCGAAGAAATGAACTCTAATGAAAAACGTAAAATTATTGACAAATTCCACGCAATTAGAAACGAATTTAAACAAAAAGGTTAATATTCATCAAAAGAATGGACTCAAATTTAAAGGAAAATTACTAAACATTTGAAAAGCAGTCGTAAAAAAATATACAAATGGAAAAAAGAATTTGGCCTAAGTCGAAAAATTTTCTCTAAAAAAGAAGAACGTAAACATTTAATAGAGAAATTCGATCAAAAAAAAGCCGAGTTAAAGCGGGCCGGATTCAAAAACTCTTATAATCACGAAATTGACGAAACTGTCGCAAAAGAGTTGGGCCTTAGTTTAAAAACAATTTACAATTGGAAACGAAAACTTGCCCAATCCAGTGAGTTTTTTAGCTTAATTTTATTATTTATTTTAAATTCTTTTACAGAATCAACACATAACACTCCGACAGCGAACAAAAAGAATTGATGAAACTTTATTATGAAATTAAGGACAAAAAGCCTAAAATTAGCGACAAGGAAATTGTTAAAAAATGTTGAAAATTGGAGCGGATACTTTGGTTAGATGGAAAAAGCAATTTAAACGACAGCAATTTCATCCAAATTCTGTCGATGGACATTCTGTGGAAAAGAATGCCGAGGCAAATGTTCAGGAAATTGTGAACTCGGATTCGGAGAGTATTTGAATGAATTGTCAATGATTTGGTATTTAATGATTTTAACAAATTTTATATGGAATTTTGTTTGATTTAATTCTGATTTCTTGTTACGAGCTTTAGTTAAAATTAATTTTTCATTAGTTAAAATTAAATTTTTTTGCGAATTCTGCTTTATTTGGGGGGGGGGGTAGGCGGTGCCGACGACAGGCAACGCCGGGAAAATTTAACAACAATCGGCAATCTTGTTAAGAAAAGCTCAAAAATTCGTAAGATATTCAGAAAATTTAGAAACAGGAGAGGGATTTGAGCTGAAATGGGAAGATTTATGGTAATCAAGTTAAACCCCTTTTTAATCCATTTCGAGAATGAAAACATTGCAATCACCAGTGGAACATTTTTTCTCAGAATTGTGATTTTGGGGAGGATGACACATGCGTCAGCAATGGGGGCGTCAGGGATGCTACTGATGAGTAGTAGTATAGAGAATGATTCCTAAAAATGCCCAACAAAAGGCTGATCATTGGCCTCTGAATATTGAATTGTGGCCTAAAAGAGGTCGGCACTCCTCTGCAATTCGATTTCGAATCCACACATTTTGAAAAGAGCGATCAACAACACATTTAAGAGGGGAGCGACTCTACACAGTACGAACTGGACATCAAACAGTCAGAGCAACTCATCGGGAACAAACTCGTGGTGGTAGCGTCTCCTCGTCCTTTTTGTGGAGTGAGACCAACCCATGTCGCACCGACCGACGATTTGCTCTGCAAGTCTTGGGACTCCGACAAACTCCGGGGAACTTTTTGTGCCCAATGGTGATGACGGGAGACCGGTTTTATCCTATGGGGAGAACTTATGTTCAGTAATTTTCGGGATGAGTACGACGAGTTTGGAGAGTTTCAGAAATGGGTAGAAGAATCGGAGAGTCAGTTTGAGCATTTGTTTGATGTTTGCGAACATGTCGCACACCATGGAACAACCTCGGGTAAAAGCCGGCGATATAAGCTCTGACGAAGAATTCGACTCCGAAATGCAATAAAGGGAACACGAATTGGGCGGGGAGTCGGTAACGGTGCCACAGCAAACAGGGAAGGGGTCGAATCGAAAATTGCCCAAAAGCACGGAGAGCGAACAACAGATACGTCGGGACAACCCTTAAGGGTCGAAACCGTACCCCACACAACAACGGGTTACAGGTTCACAAAGCAGCTTTGAATGATGGAGCAGTCCAGTTTCACATGGACGTAAGTGACAAATCAAATTTAGCTATCCTTAATTTAATACTTTTGCACAGCTTAGAATTCAATTACCATGTGGCTTAGTGGTTAAATTCTGTGTCGTATCTTAGATATCGGAGTTCTACTCCCCAAGTAAAAATCCATTTTATTTTTTAATTTTACAATTACTATTTTTCTTTATTCTTAGCCGGAAACAAAAAAATCTCTCATAAAACAAAATGCTTGCTTTTTTTACAAATTTTGGCGCTAGGACTTTTCGCCAGTGGACTTTTCGACAGCGGCGGACGATTCGACAGCGGATTTTTTGACAACAAATGTAAAAAAATTTTAAGTTGATATTTCAAACATATTCTTTCATTAGATATTGATAAGAAAAATTTATTCAAGAACTTTGCGCCAGCTCACTCATATATTGGAATTGGAATAATATTGACAAAAATATCTTTTGAATATTGGCTTACATATAAAAATTTTTTTGAAAATTTTAATTAACTTAAAATTTTTTAAATTTGTTGTACTGTCGAAAAATCCGCTGTCGAATCGTCCGCCGCTGTCGAATTGTCAAGCATTGTCCAAAAGTCCGCTTACTGTCGAAAAGTCCACAGGCGAAATGTCCTCTGTCGAATAGTCCACGGTCGAAAAGTCCGGAAACCCAAATTTTAGGCACATTTTCCCAATTGAATTCACTAAAACTTTAATTTTTTCCCCGGCGGCGCCGTCGGACCATTCCTCTTCCTAAAAAGCTTCAAAAAAATTACCCATTTTTAAAATTTGTTGGAAAA
>MEIZ01000209.1:15911-31148 GCA_001723225.1 Globodera ellingtonae | reverse complement strand
GCAATTTTTTAAATTTCAAAATTTCATAAAGTGTAGAAATGGAAGGAGTACGGCGATGCCGATAGGCGCCGCCGGTAAAATGTTTTGACTTTTTTTGATGGAATTTTTTAAGAAAATTGGCCCGAAAATGATTAAGGTTTGCCTCGGAAATTGCGGTTTAATTTTTAAAAGCGATTTTTATAATTTGAAATTTTTAGGAGCTAAAATAAAACGTTTTCAGTGAATTGCAAAAAAAAATTTCAAAAAAGTCTCGAGTCTCGACTCGAGATTGAAGAAGAGAGAGACTTTCGATCGAGATATGGAGAAATTAATTAGCAACATCTTTTCATTGCAGAAGCCCCTCGGGGGTCCTTTTTTTAAGGTTAGCATCGGTATGAGTTTTACCAAAACAATGTTTAGGCGGCATCTTTTTATGGCATTTGAATCGGTTTTATTTACTCAGAGAAAAAGTGGGCGGAGTTGAAGGCAGGAGGCTCACAAATTCGGCCATAAAAAATGAACATGTGCCATTGAATATGCATGAGAATGAGAACAAATGCCGTAAAAAGAGGAAACCCCGTTTAAAGACAATTAAAATTGTTGGGGTCGAGGTTTGTCAGACTTAAAACATCGGGAAATCAATCTAAGAAAAGGTTGAAATTATTGAAAATGATTTTGAAAATAGGAAATGAGACGTTCTGTTGCGAATACAGCCGAAGGAATAGGAAAAAATTGTTAACCCTTTTTGGTGCTTTAGCAAACATTGGGCATTTCTTCAAATACTCCCCGAATTCGAGTTCCCAATTTCCTGTACATTTTCATCGACAGAACTTTGATAAAATTGCTGTCGTTTAAATTGTTTCTTCCAATTACCCAAAGTGCGTAATCCAATTTTCAACATTTTGGCAATGTCCTCGTCAATAATTTTAGGGTTATTGTCCTTAATTTCATAATAAAGTTTCATCAATTCCTTTTGTTCGCTGTGGGGTGGCTCTAAATACTCCCCAGGTTGGCCAAGTTCACGTTTCCACTTGTAAATTGTTGTAAAACAGAGGCCCAACTCTTTTGCGACAGTTTCATCAATTTCGTGACTATAAGAGTTTTTGAATCCGGCCCGCTTTAACTCGGCTTTTTTTTGATCGAATTTCTCTACCAAATGTTTTTCTTCTTTTTCATATAACACTTTTCGACTTGTGAGAGGAGGATTCTGATTAGTTGAATTGGGTTCAATTTGTCCAAAGTGATCAGATTGGGTTCAATTTGTCCAATTTGGGTGTTCTGCCGGTCGATTTGGTGATGGACATTTTGTCCACTGAATGTTAGCGGCATTTTCAAATCTTCGGCTTCACCTTTATCCCACCAGCCTTCTCCGAATATTTCATCACGACCGACCCCTCCAGACCCTACGACAAAAAGTTCGACAGGCGCGAATTCACAATTATTAATAATGAATATTTAGCTTTGATAAAAAAATCATTGAAATGTAATAAATGACAGCCCACAAGTGAAATGGGGCTTTCATATTCTTTAATCAATTACCTAAATCAATAGTGCTCATTCCTGACAACTCACTAAATATTTTATTTTCTAATAATATTCGCGTTTTCATATGGAATCGGGCACACCAACCAGTAAGTTTGCCACGTGCATAAAACGACGGCACAATTTAACGATCATATGTGAGCATATTTGGAATCTGGCATCCGGAATCCGGTTACATCCCGGGATATGCCTGTCAGGGATGGTCGGAATTCCGATTTCCGATAAGTGCGTCCACCCAAAGCTGCGGGTGGTTGGACGGTTTGCAGTTGGAGGAGCAAAAGGTGGTTTAAAGTAGTGTTAGGCACGGTACGGTATTACCGCGGTATTTTTTTCGGTATTACCGATTCGGTATATCAACCGAAGAAATTTTGGGATTTTGGGTTTTTTCGGTATTTACCGAAATACCGAAAAATTGTGAGATTTCGGTATTTTTTCGGTTATTTTACCGAAATACCGAAAAATTGTAAATTTCGAATGAAGCGAAGTTTACATAAATAGCTAATTTTAATAAAGAAATGTCGAACTTTTTGGTGCTCAATGCTACTTTTTGCTGATCAGATTCAATTTTTTCACATTCTTTGGACCCATTTTGCTGTTGATCAACACTTTGTCCTTGATCTGGCGCTGAATTGTTTTCGTCTTCCGACCAATTTTCATCATAAATTTTCATCAAATTTCTGTTCCAATATTTCAGCCTCAATATTTTTCTGATCACAAGTGTTTGGAGCTTGTCCGTCTTGATCTTCTTCTTTAACATAACGAAAGTTCAAGTCTTTTGAATCATTACTTTCATCATCCCATCCTTTTCCAAATATTTCATCAAATGTTTTGTAAAGTTTTGGCCCTTGTCCGTGTTCGCCCACAGAATTGGCATTTTTGATCAAATTCGTTGCAAATAATGAAATAATAATTAATAACCGAAATTTCATCTTATTGACTTGAATTTGCCTAAATAAATATTAGTAAGAAATGTTTTGTGCATAGATTTATTTTATGCCAATCAAATTGATTGCCAGGTTATTCCATTATGACATTTATGTTTATTAGAGCTGTTCGAGATTCTCGGTCTCGGTTCTCGGTCTCGAGTTTTTAGTCTCGGAAAACGAGACTTTTATGCACCTGTAAAGATGGCATTTTTGGTGAGAAATCATTAAAAAATATCTTTGCACAAAATCGTCACCCTAAGCCCGTGTGGCTCAGTGGTTAAGTTCTGACTCTAACTTATATCTATCTGAGTTTCTAATCCCCTTTTTTTTCTAAATAAAATAATATTATTGCCTGTAAGTATTTAATATTTTAATATTATTAACATTTCAATAAAATATTAAAGAATTATTCAATAGAAAAAAAGGGAAAGATGTTGGATCGAAATGGGATGGACGTCTTTGGGGGAGAGAGGATGACGCGGGGGGCATTTACAGAATTTTGCCAAAAGCGGAAGTAGAATAAATGTGTGGAAATCTGAAAATCAATTTTATTAAAAATTAATTCTATTGCCAAAAGATTTCTTATTAATATTTTATTTAAGTAAAATTTAGTCAATAAAAAATTAAATTTAGGATATTAATTATTATTTCGTTCTTTGCAACGAATTTGATATAAGAATTGAATATTTTTAATTTAATAAATTCGCTTTGAACGATTTGATCTTTTCAATAAAAGCATGATTAATAAACATTGACTTTTTATAATAAAATTATTAACATTTTCTATAACATTTATAGAATTTTTAAGGAATTTCTGGCAATGAACTTTCGGCGATTATTTATTTCCTTATTTTTTGCAAGATTTTTGATCAAAAATGCAATTTCTGTGGGCGAACATGGACAAGGAGCAAAACTTTACAAAACATTTGATGAAATATTTGGAAAAGGATGGGATGATGAAAGTAATGATTCAAAAGACTTGAACTGTCGTCATGTTAAAGAAGAAGATCAAGACGGACAAGCTCCAAACACTTCTGATCAGAAAAATATTGATGAAATATTGAAACATAAATTTGATGAAATTTATGATGAAAATTGGTCGGAAGACGAAAACAATTCAGCGCCAGATCAAAATGAGAGTGTTGATGAACAGCAAAATGAGCACAATGAATGTGAAAAAATTGAATCTGATCAGCAAAAACGTGAAATTATTCAAAAATTCCGTGAAATTAAAGAAGATTATAAGAAAAAAAGAAAATATTCCAAAAATGAATGGCATCAAATTGAGATAAAAATATCAAATGGTTTGGGTGTTAGTCGAACAACAATTTATAAATGGATTAGAAAATTGGGTCTAAAAAAAGAAAAAAAAGTCAAACTTTTCTGAGTTAGAAAAATATGAAATTTTGAAACAATTTTATGAAATAAAAAGCAAATGTCAGAAGGCCAAACTCAAAAACATTTTAATGAAAGAACTCGATAAGAAAATTGCCAAAAAATTGGGCGTTAGTAGAGCTACAATTAGTCGATGGAAGCGCGAACTTCGCCTTTCTGTTCGCAATAAATCGGATGCAACAAAAATTGGATTTTCGAAGAAATATGCCAAAATTAAAGAGGAAAATCCGAAAATGACAGATGCCGTTATTGCTGATATGTTAAAGATTTCAACAAAAAGCCTACGTCGTTGGGAAAAACAATTTAAAGAAGAAATTAAAAACCTTTAAAATATACGGACTTTGTATGCCCCTGATTCAACCCAAGGATGTTATTATTGTTTTTGGATCGGATTATTTGAATGTTCTTTTTTGATTTTCTTAAGGATATATATATTAATGGCAAAGTTCTTGAGATGTCTATAAAATTACTTTTCCTTATAAATATCTAATGAAAAAATTTGTTTGTAATCTTCTCTAATATCTAATGAAAAAAATTTGTTTGCAATGTCGTCCATTTTCGGTTAGATTTTAAACAAAAAGTTATGCCGCACTAATCAGAGCCATAAGAAGATCATCCAAATAATATTGGTATTAAATTTATATTGATAAAACAAACTATCATCTTTATAAATTAACTGCGATTTGGCCACTCATTTTTACTGACCATAAGACTTTCTAAATCGATTAAGGTTGAAGCAAATTATTGCCCCGATCTTGATTGGTGATGAATTGGATGTTGATGAGATGGGTTGACCGGAATCTCGAAGCCACGAAATGTCGACTCAGCCAAAAACCACGAAATGTCGAATTTCAAAAATTATTTTTCTTCTAAATTGATAAAAAGAAGGGTTTTCGGGTGCGTAGAACCGAATATGACCTCAATTTTGGCCAATTCCAACCCCTGCACCCAAATGTCAGCTGGGATCAATTTTTATGGGGTAATACCCGCTTAGATTTTGCTTCTAAAAAAACGATCAACGGGAGGATTTTGTTAGGCATTCATCGAATCATTAATATTCTCTTCCTAATCTTTCAATTGTCCTGAGTAGCCTTCAATTTGGAGTCCAAGATGAGACTCAATCGAGAATGTCCGCGTCGGAGTCGTATGAGGCGTCCGAGAGGATGCGCATTACCACCGCATCCTGGATTATATACTTCTTTTGTCGTTTGTGAGCAAAGTGCCGAGCAGATCTTGCTGCATCCACCTGCTTGTCAATTCTTTGATTGACTTCAAAGATGACCAAAAAAGGCTAAAATAATCACCAAAAAAGGTCAAAATAGTCAGAATTGTAAACTGGTCAAAAAAAATTTTCGCGATATTTTTGATACTTCTGTCAAAAAATTTAAAAAATAGGGAGAATTTTAAAAAATTCCATTTTTTGGCTGAATCTGTGAGCCAACCAAAAATTAATAAAACTGAAAATATGGAAAAGGTTGGGACGCGGAGGTGCCGGAATTTACAGAAACCAAAGAATGGCATACAATGGAAACACAGGCAACAGAAGTTGAGAATAAATGAACTGATCAGTAGATAATACTCCCAATCAAATTATCGATAAATTTGATTGGGAATATCCTACTTTCTTTTTTTTGTATTTAAATTTATCGATTTTTTTCTTTAGACCTGTCTCTTATACACATCTAGATGTGTATAAGAGACAGATTTAAAGGTCCTAAAGCTTGCTAAGAGGAAAATTAATAGAGAGAGATTGACGAATTTCGAAGGGGTTTACGCATAAATTGGCTGGATTTTGTCAGTTTTCGGACATTTCTTAATCAATATTTTGGCACTTTTTGGGGTATTTGGTCAATATTTTGGGGGTTTTTGGTCAATTTTTTTGGGGGGGGGGGGAGGTTTGGTCAATATTTTCTGTCAATATTTCGCGTTTTAGTCAATATAAATCCTCGCCCATTAACGATTGACGCACGCTTGGCGGTTATAACTTCGTAGTGCACAATTGTCAAATCTTTCCCTTTTTCTCCATAGTCACAATGGCACTGAATGTTTGTCAAATTTAATTTGTCCTCAATATTTTGTTGAGTCTGCTCAATACAGTCAATAACACTTTTGACATCTTCGCATCCCCAAAATATCGCTGAAAAAGAACGCAAAGCATCCACTGAATTAATAAAAATCAAAAGTTTATCTTGAATGATTAACTATCTTTCTATGAGCCCTGCTGTTGTTAACACTGACCAGCCCACTCAGGAGGAAAAAAATAGTTCAGATCAAATCTTTCAGATATAGAATCTCCTATAGTTCTTTTTTTTGAAAAAAAAATTGTATAAAAAATGTAATTTTTTGGGGCTAATATGTAACAACTTTTAAAAATATTTTTTAAGGACCGCTAACTCCAGGAATATTATTAATCTTTTTATAAAAAATAGTAATTGTTAAAATCCTGTTGCAATATTGGTTAACAAAATGAACTTCTTTTGCATCTTAACATAATATTGTGTGACCTTTTGTGTATCTTCTAGCCAAACAAAAATTTGAATTATCAGGCGGGCATGTTCCGATGCTGCTATTTTTGATGATCAGTCTATTATCCACAATTATGTTACGCCCGATTTTGCATTTCAATCCTTGTAAAATTAAAATCTTTAAAAATTTAATTTAAATGTTACCACTACATGAATCGAAGAAAACGGAGCTGAAAAACAGAATAAGAGATGCTGCAATTGCATTCTTATCTGTAAAATAATTAATAATTTAATAAAAATTGATGAATAAATCATAAAATCGACTAAACTGCACAATGTTTTCACAATTAATTGTGAAAATCTTTTAAAACTCACTGTGATGTCCGTTATAAAATTTTATAAACCTAAATGGAATGGAATGGATAGACCAAATAAAATTTACCATCCCCTGCCCGTTCATATGGACCCAAACGAAAAAAGATTACACATCGCTGTTTATTTGAATGTCGAATAAACGAATGGCGTGATTCATTGGGAAACGATTACAAACTGATTTAGATTTATTTTAAATTTTAGTAAAAATATAATAATAATCTGCATTATCGGACTACAGAAATGGTCATTTTGGAATGTCTTTAAGGATCATTTCTACCACGATTTTTACAATTTTAGTGTACATTTGTAAGATGCCTTACTGATATGTAGATTAGCACGGGGCCGGCATCCTGACCGCGACAGGTGGGGAAATTTGCGGGGTTTTTGGAATCCTTGTCTCGATTTTGGCCAACCCGATCAGGAAACAAGGACTTTTTAGTCTCGAAATCGGGACTCCCGCTCCCAAAACCGGGACGCGAATTCCCGCTGCCTGACATGGAACCAGACAAAATATAGTGCGGGCAGCTGCGTCTGAGCCAACTGAGTCTGAACATATGTGACACCTGAGCTTAGGCTTAGGCCTAACCTAAGCTAGATTAGGCTTAGGTTTAGGTTGGCCAATCCATAATATTTTTCTAAAAATATTTGTTAATTAAATGACGTAAATTTTGCCTTTTTTAGAAAAGTTATTGGAAAAACCAAATAGTTTGTCGCAATCTGGCATTTTTGGATTGTTTGTTTTATTTAAAATATGGCTTAAGTTTTTACAGCCTTTCTTTATCTTTATGTGAATGGTATTTTGAGGTTAAAACAAATTCCTTTTTCCATTTAAAAATAATCGTTTGATTAACACAGAGCTTTCGCTATTTGTGCATAATTTTGATTCCTAATGAATATTTTCCTTTTTGTTATATTTATTTTTCATTTTAATTAATTTTTCAACAATTTCACGTTTTTGTTGATCAGATTAAATAGGAATTTTTAAGAAATATGCCAAAATAAAAGGAAAAAAAATCCGAAAATGACTGATGCCGTTATTGCTGATATGTTGAACATATCATTAAGAAGCCTATGTAAATGGAAAAAACAATTTCAAGATGATAGAAACCTTTAAAATTTTACGGACTTTATAGTCTAACGCGAAGATGTTATTATTTGTTTGGGATTGATTATTGAATTTGTTATTTAAGGATTGAATTTTTGCCTCGCCCTAATCATCTGATTTCTGAGTGATTTTTATTCTAACAAAAAAAGCATCAATATGCCGCCAAAATAAAAGGGAAGAATCCGAAAATGAGTATTTGTGACATTTCTGATCTGTTGAAAATCTCAATAAATAGTTTAATTAGCATCTTTGAGTAAATAAAAGTGTAGAAGTCCATCCCATAGCACTAACGATCTGTATTCTTTTGATACCGAAGTATTCTTGAATCATGAGCACTGCCAGGGTACTCTAACAAGAAAATCCCTTAAATGAGTGTCATAAACTAGAACCCATCTCGAAATGCTTTCAAATGAAATATGTGAATTTTAAATTTTCAATCCAGTAGTTGTCCAAACACTTTTCCAGTCCATCGCCCGTCTAAATGTGTTCTTTATATTATGGATTAAAAAACCATTTAATCATACCAAAATAATGCGCAGCTCGCATTCGCCACCTGATGCGATAATTCCGAGTTTGCCCCCCTGGGGAAGTTCGACCAAAAGATCAAAGCGAGCGCCGAAATGGCATTCTCCGTCCTCAAAAGGCCGCCCTTCCATGCTCTGTCCAAGGAATTCTCCTCCGATGCATTTCGAGTGCCATGCTTTGATGCGAAGTCATCTATTTTAGTAAGTACCGAACGGAAAAAGGTATTAAAGTGGGTAATATACAGGCCCGTACACAGGAGGGGCGGAGCACCACGATTGGGCGCGCACGATTGGGCGCCGGCACGTTCGGTGGCGGCACGATTCGGCGCCCGAAGCAAACCAAACAAAATTGCTATCATACAAAAGCTCTCAGTATGATGAACCTTTGATCAAGCTAAAGCTAACCGAATCGTCTTTTCAAAAAAGGTTATAGGTTTAAAACCTGTGAAAATTGCCATTTTTGACGTGATGCCTCATAACTTTCTTTGTTTAAATCGAATCGCTTAGCTTTTGCCTTTGTAAGCTTCTACTTATTACATGCTTTCCAATGATACCAAAATGTTTGGTTTGGGACTTTGAACAAAGTTTTAACGAAAAACTTGTCGGCGCCCAATCGTGCGCGCGAGGTGTACCGCAGGGGGGGGGGGGTGGCCAAGGGGAAATTTTTTTTAGAAATTTAAACAAAATGTTATAAATTCTACCATTCCATCGACTATCATATAGCCGGCCAAGTCGCCCGGTTCGCCCAGATGAACATAAAGGCAATCATCTTCATTGTAAGGGATTGACATGCTCAAATGGAAATTATAAAAATTAATTGTTTTTGGCATTTCGCTTGCAATTAATTGTTGCTTACGCTTCCGGGTTGACCGACGTGGAAAGTTCCAAGATCGGCTTAGCGCCCTTCTGCACCTTTCCGCCATACGAAATTTGGAATCCGTGAAGAACTTTTTCCCCAAATTGTGGCCATTGTTTCTTTGCTTTCGAACATTTGTCGGCAATTTCATTCTTTCCATCGTAATTTCTCAACTGAAATTGCGTTTGCAGTTGCGCATTCGCAGGTTCCATTTGGCCAACAAAATAGAAAATCAATCTTAACCAATTAATTATGTCCATGCTTCTCTGCCCCTAGCCCACTTCTCCTTCTCAAATGTTCTTGCGTTACACGGTTCGTTACATATTTTAAAAATCATTTTACGCCCTTCGTCATTTTCGCCACCATTGAAGTACAGCTTGATCAACTCGGGCACCGTTTCTTTGATCAACTTTGCGTTGATCAGACTAACAACCAACAAAAAAGTAATATTATTTGACATAACTTACGGAAAATATAGGTCATACGGTCCAGACTTAAGAATCCGAAAAAATTTTTGCTGGGCAACCATTCCCTGAAGAGTTACAGACCCGGCACTGAAGTTTCTTTAATTTTAAAAATTTACAAAAACCGCTTTAAATTCTCAATTTTGATTTTCTATGAACTAATTTCTAATTTTGAAAGCCAATATGAGTGATTTATCCCATTTTTTACTCAGTGGACAACTGAGTCCCCAGTCAAAAGACACTTCAGTCCCGGGTCTGTAACTCTTCATGGCATGGTTGCCCAATATAAATTCTTACATTGCAGACCGAGAGGAGTCGATTGATATATAATTTGTTCGATTTTACATTTTAAGCAGCATCAAAAGTCAATTCTTGGCCCGTTTTCCAATCCCAAAAGTTTTGCAGTCCAGCACTGTTTCTTTGGCGGTTTACACGGCCCGAATGGCCATCAGAGCGCGTTGTTGATCCGACTAAATTATTATTCAATTGAATTATTGTTTTAAGTTGAAGCACTAAACAAAAATTCTCGGCCAAAGTCCCATCTGCGCCGATCGAGGCATTTTTCAAATGGATAATACAAATAAGCGCCCAAAGCTGAAGGCATTTGGCAAAATCCATTTTCACTAAATAAATTATAAATTAAAGCGTTTATTTGTTGATGGATCATTGGAAAATGTGAAATCGTCGACATCAGTCCATCACTGGGGGGGCGGGGGGTCGGAATGGAATGGATGATGATTCAACGAGAGAAGTTAAAAATAGAATAAATTAATCGACACTTTTTTTCTTTTATTTAAATGACAAACAAATTCCGATTGTTAGATTTCTAAAAAAAGTGTTTTATCTTAAATAAATAATAACAAAGTTATTAACTTATTTTAATTTTACAACGGAATGCAACGAAGATTGGAATTTTAAAGAAATATTCCAAAAAAAGGAAGAAGAAAAAATAGTGATTGGGGCTTTGCTGATTTGTTGATCATCAGCAAGCCTATATAAATGGGAAAGATTTTGATAAAAAAAATAAAACTTTTGAAAATTTACGGACCGCGTAGAGCAACGTGAAGATGTTATTATTGCTTGGATAGGATTTTTGATTTGTTATTTAAAGATTAATGCAAAATAAAATTCGGATTTTTTGGTCTTAACTTCCAATCAGGCACTAAAACACCAAAAAGTGTCAAAATGGAATAAACAGGGTTGCCCGGATAATCTGAAATATGAGACCCATAAATCGCTCCTTTTCTCGACATTTCCGTCCAATTTGTACCCAAAACCTTGGCATTTTGTGCCAACTTGGTAATGAAGTGTTGCGTAGGCGAACTGAACAGCAGCATTTTTACCAATAATTTGAAAAAACACCAAAAAACAAAATTTACACTAAAACATTGGTACCGAGTTGACTACGCCAATTTTGTTCATAAAACTTTTTTATAGAAAGTTCAGCATTTTTTCAATAAAAATTTCAGCAATGTCTTCACTGGGGCAAGCATAAATATAAATTTTTAAATTCATTCATTATCCATCCACATTATCCAAAATTTATCTCGGCGGCACCTATCGGCATCGCCGATACTCCCCTCCCCCCGCTCAACAAAATTTCACTCAATTTGCTGAGCAAAAAAATGAAAATTTGAAAAATTTACAAATTGTTCTGGAAAATTAAAAACTTTTTAGAAATTGTTTTTCTGAGTGAATTTTTGTCTGTTCGGAAATCGGAACTCGGAATCTATTAATGCAAAAAACCTAGGGTCTGAAAAATTTCAGTCGGAAATTTTCGATTTTTTTGAGCAATTTTCTTTAGAAAAATTCCAAAAAAATTAGAAAAATACAAATTTCAAAATTTTTTCCGTTCCCGCGCGGGAATCTCGCAACCAGATCCAGAATCCCAGACCAGGGAATTTTCAAAATGTTGGTCTCTAATATTAAAAAAATTTGGAAAATTACTTATTACTGATTACTTGAAATACTTTGTTTTGACCCGTGCTGGGTCGTTTAGTAAAAAAGGCAAGCGTGGGTCGTTTCATAAAAAAGGCAAGGGGCGTGTCCTAAAACTGCAAGTGTTTTGTATATGTATAAAATAAAAATAGCTTTAATCATATTAAATAAAATAATAAAAGAAGTAATAAAATATTGATCCATGAGTAGATATTTGCACTTTTATTTGTGTCAACGTGTATCAGGCTAGACAATCTTTCAGTTGTAGCTTAATAATATCAATTAAATCTCCATGGAAATATTTATATGATACATAAATCGTTGGAAAAAGCGCGAAGATTGTGACAATAGCTTTTGCACTTGGCTTCATGAATTTCATGGTTGTTTCAAAACCAAAGTTTGTTTATGGTTTTTACATACAGTAGTACAAATTTTTAGAGCATGCTTTGTTGGGCAGTTCGAATTTTTGGCGAGAGCTTTAAACAGTCGTGACACTTTTGCAAATTATACATGTTTTCAATGTTAGAAAAATTGTTTGATTAAAAATCTAGATTATTTACTTCGTTGACTTGCAGTTTTTAGGGCACGCTATGCTTGCCTTTTTTACGAAACACCCACCCATTTGCCTTTTTTACGAAACGACCCATTTGCCTTTTTTTACGCATCCGCCACTATGGGCGTTTTGCCAAATCCGCCAATGGGCGTTTTGCCAAATCCGACGTTTTGCCTAATCCGTCACTATGGGCGTTTTGCCAAATCCGCCAATGGGCGTTTTGCCAAATCCGACGTTTTGCCTAATCCGCCACTATGGGCGTTTTGCCAAATCCGCCATTTAGTTAGCCACCCTGGCTTGATGTTCGCTAGGCTTAGTCCTAAGCCACCCGGGTTCGTTAAGCTTAGGCTTATACATTCGTGTAAACATTAATTTTTGATGTAAATAAATATTGAAAAAAAAATTGTTTAAATTAAAATAAATGTCGAATTTTGCGAAACGCCCATAGTGGCGGTTTTTGCAAAACGACTCAGCACGGGCACCGCCGACCCCCCCCCCCCAGCAGAAGTAAAGCAGAATTCTCAAAAAATTATTTTGGTTAACCGTGCATAAATTCCAAACCGGTTACGAAAACCGGGACTCTGAATCCGGTTGACCGCAGTGTTTTAACCGGTACTGTGCTACCCTAATTTGTAAGATACTTCATTTATAAATCGTTTAAAGTCAAAAATGAGGCGAAAGCGCGAAAGAAAATCGATTAATTAATTTAATTAATAATTTTTATGTGCTATTTCATCAGATAGCGGAAATATTTTTGACATGAAAGAAATTTGCAACGTTTTATTTTATTTCATTATATTCTTTATTTAAATATTTATAATAACTTACGTATTGCGTTGGCAAAAGTTCATATGAAACGAAATTTGATTTATTTCGCTCAAATTTTTTATGGGTTTATGAAAATTATTTTCTTTTATAAGCTAATAATCACAAATTTGAAATTCTTTTTCTAATCTTAAATTATTCTAATAAAAATAAGGAAATGTTTTATTATATTTAAGCACATGAAATTGAAAATTCTACCAATAATTTGTTTAATAAATTATGTTTTAACATTTCCAACCGACTTATTTGACGAACTTTGGCAGACAAATCAATCGGAGCCTCAAGCAAACAACAATGTGATTGAATCTCAGCCAAAAATCAAAGTTTGGAATAAAAAATTTCCGAGAATTTTGTTTTTATTTATGGGGTTTTGCTTTTTCATCCTGGAATCTAAATTAACTTATTTAAGGTTGAACCGAACGATGAACAATTTGATGGAAAATGGCTGGACGAATCTGCACTAAAAAGAATCGTAAAAGTTGAGCATGAACCACATTATGGAGCAGTTAAATTGGAAGGTGCGCGAGCCATTTCATAAGAGAGGAAATATTTAAATTTAAAAAAAAATTCGTATTTTCTCTATTAGTAGGTAGCCCAAGGAGTCGAAAGAAAAATTTTTTCGAAAAAATCCAAATTGTTTTCGAAATCAAATTTTTTATATTAGTAATTTCTTGACCAAATGCTAAAAATTGGACTAAAATATAAATTAGTCCAAATGTGCACGGCGATTCTTTGCCTTAAATTTCACGTTAAACTTTCTCCCAACAACCAAAAGCTCACTGAAAACTGATTCCCCAAAAAATCCCATTTTTTGCAAGGTTTTGAAACAAATTGAGTTGGACAAAATACTAAAAGAATTTTGCGTCAAAAATTAATATTTATAATTATTCAAAAATATTAATTGTTTATTTTTTTACAATAAAATATTCAGGAAAAGACAAAATTAAACATGAATTTGAATGGTGGGGCGAGAAGAGTGGTGAGTTTAAAGAACAATTGGCAGATCATGTTAAAGAAGAAGATCAAGATGGACAAGCTCCCATTGGAGATGATGTTGAATATTGGGAAGAAAACGAAAATAATTCAGCGCCATCAGCGGATGATCTTGATCAGGACAATTCTAATAAACATTTGTCTGATCAAAATAACTCAACTGATCAAGATGAGAGTGTTGATGAACCGAAAATGAGTCCAATAAATCTGAACAAGTTGAGTCAAATCAGCAAAAACGTGAAATTATCCAAAAATTCCGTGAAATAAAAGAATATTATACTCAAAACAGAAAATATTCCGCCAATGAACATATTCAAATTGAAAACAAAATATCAAATAGTTTGGGTGTTAGTCGCACAACAATTTATAAATGGATCAAAGAATTGGGTCTAAAAAAAGAAACAAAGTCAAAGTTTTCTGAGTCTGAAAAACGTAAAATTTTGAAACAATTTGATGAAATAAAAAGCAAATGCAAGAAGGAAAAACTCAAAAACATTTCAATGCGTGAACTCGATGATAAAATTGCAAGAAAATTAGGCGTTTGTAGAACAACAATTATTGGATGGAAGCGCAAATTTGGCCTTTCTGTCAGCAATAATATTTCCGAAGCAACAAAAATTGGAATTTTGAAGAAATATGCCAAAATAAAAGGAAAAAATCCAAAAATGAGAGATTGTGACATTGCTGATTTGTTGCAAATCTCAAGAAGCAGTTTAAAAAGATGGAAAACTGAATTTAGAGAAGATATTAAGAACCTTTGAACGGACTTTGTAGGCCTTTGACTCAACGCGAAGATGTAATTATTATTTGGGATCGATWAATAGAAAATTGGGTAATAGTTTAGTTTATACCACCCCCCCCCCTTTTTTTGAAAAAATAAAAATTAGTTTTCTAAGTGAATAAAAAGATTTTGACAGGGTTATTCGAGTGCGTAGATTCCGAATCTGACATCCATTGCGACAAATTTTGAACCCCGAACCCGAATTCGAAAATTTTTTAAAATTCAAAAATTTCCGAAAATAAATTTCGGCCTAAAAATCATTAAAAAGCATGAATTCGATCATTCCTTGCCTTTTCGTTGAAATTTTGTTTGATTTTTGAATGATTTTGAGGCTAATGATTTTGAAAAGTTTAGATTTTTCACAAAAATTGTTCGAATTCGGGTCCGGGCGTTCGGAATTAGTCGAAATAGAGTTCATATTCGGAATCTACGGGCCCGAAAACCCCAAGAAACACCATTTTCTCGACTCTGGAAATTCTTTTATTTTTTTAAAAAGGGGGGGGGGGGTATAAACTA
>MEIZ01000208.1:107301-130567 GCA_001723225.1 Globodera ellingtonae | reverse complement strand
AAATTCTCTTTCAGGCGCCCTTGGGAAAAGATAAACCGGCTTGTCTTTATGTTCAATACGTTTTTGAACAATATTTCATAGCTTTTTTAAGAATTGTTTTTTTTTAAATTTAATAAACTTATCCTGAATTCTTTTTTTATTCGATAAATTTATAAAATCACATTTTTATCAAGTAAAATTGATTAGTTGCCCACCCCCGCCATGTAAAATCAATTATTGGCTGCTGGGAAAGCATTCACCTTTAAGACACTTTTCGTTTAACAAATTACACGAGATTTAGTGTTGACAAAGTCAATTTTATACAATTCATATAATTTATATTAATGTTAACTTTTTTTTATTAATCTCAATGGTTATACAATAGAGCAAGGTTTTATATCATAAATGAATTTATTACCAACCAAATGTATACACTATTTATCTTTATATCATGAATATTTTTATATATATAATCATTAGCGTTCATTGCTTCTCATCTGTTGTTTTCATAATATTCTTTTGTCAAATTTGGTTTAAATATTATCTGTATTCAAATAAAATATTTACGATAATATAATAAAACAAAAAAGAATACCTCAATCACACCATGAAAATTTTATTTAAGAATAGCGATCAATTTACAAAATATATCAATTAACGAAAAGTAATCAAGGCACGTTTATTACTCCGAAGTACAACAAACTAAGGCAAAAGCCGCATGTTAAGCGAAGTGCATGCCGGCAATATTTACTATTCAAATTTAAAATGAAATAAAACACTAAAAAATTTTTAAATCTATATAAAAATATTATTTTATTTATTTTTTATTTTGTTTTCCAGTTTTATAATCATAAAAAGTTCTTAGCGTCGTTTTCAGTGAGTTTTTGCTTTATAATAAAATTTATTTTTAAAATAACCGTTGCTTTATAAAAATTTAATAAAATACGATGCTTCATTTTTTAAAATATTCATCGCCGCCCGCTTCATCATAAAAATTGTTTTACTCGTCTTGGTTCTTATCCAATATTTTTTTTCTTTATTATTAGTTTAATTTAGCTCCTTTAAGGTTCTTTAAAAGCATTACGGATTTTATTCTAAAATATATAGTTTTTTAATTGATAAACATTAAAATATTCATCATTTGTTGTTTCTGACCTTTTATTAATATTTGTGTAACTTTTTTTTTGTATATTTATTCTTTTTTAAAGTTTTTATTAAAATTAATAAGATTATATTTTTTGATTTACTGCTTTTATTGACCATACAAAGATTTAAATGTTTTTTTTAATTATTGCAAATCCCCGGCATTTCTTATGGTATATATTAATCCAACCTTTTATAACGGTTTGTATTTTTTATATAAGTTTCGTTGAACAAAGGTTGCTGAAGTTATTTAATCATTATTTTAGCTAATGAAAATTGATGATTTTCATTCTCCGAGTTTTCAATATCAAGACTAAATTGTCACTTGGTTCATTAGATAGCTTTAAGCGCTCGGGACATAAAAGATAAATGTGATTCGTGCGTGCCAGCCTTTAGGGCTTTGCTAAAACAAATATTATATGATGGGTGTGAAATGAATTATGGCAAAGCCCGCTTTACAGTTAATCTATTATTAATTTTTGCATAATATTGCTTTAAAAAATAGTATCAAAATTTGTCACATTTTTACTTTGCATTTTATTATTTATATTTTAGATATATAAAATGTTAATATTGTTTTTTAAATATAAATATAAGTCTTATAAAATTACATTTATTGAGGTTTTAACCATTTTTCAAATTAAAAAACTGGTGTTAACTTTTTTTATTATCAACACATTGGCATGGGCAGAAAAATATAATTTTTTTTTTCTTTGAGCGTATTTTTCCTGATCATCGTGTGAAAGGCGCATTTTAACGGAGACTAGAACTGCGACCCATCTTGCTTCCGCTTTTGCCTCTTGATAATCGCCCTCGCATCCGGGTCGACTCCCGCACTCCATTAATGCCGCGACGCCTCTCGCTGAAAAAAAGTTTGTTTAAATTGCAAATGCATTGTCCAACCCAAAAAGGAACAAATGCGATCTCGGTTGGCCTCAACAGTCCGAATTTCAGATCGACGCAGAGACGTATGACCCAAGTTATTTTCTGACGTAACTATCGTGACTCTTTCAACTGTGTTGGCACCGGACAGATGAAAGCCTACAACGACATGGCCGCTTTCGTGAGCAGCAGTGTTTTCACGGTCCAATCGGTCGTCTGCAGTCTCCTAAAAAATGCCAATTTTGTGGTTAAAATTAATAAAACTTTTTTATTTTTCAACATTTCTTGATTATTGGATGCAATTTTTAAAAAATAGGTCCAACTTACAGACACATTTGATGCAGACCGAGAAGCAATAAATAATAATTATTTATTAAAAATTTAAAACAAAAATGCGTTTGTTTATTATATTCTGATTGATTAAAATTTTTAGAAAAAACCGTGCTGTTGTTTTAGTTATATGGCTGATTGATGAACGATTTTCCAATAATATTATTACTCATTTTTGCAGTTTTGTTACTCTACGTATATTTATTTTAAATGGAAAAATTATTTTAGGAATAAAATAAAAATTTAAGATAGTTTCAACGAGTTATGACTCTTTTGCAGCTTGAGGGGTATTCACCAGATCTCAAAATTGCCAAGCGTAATGATATTTAAAAATTTTGTGTCACTTTACTTAGTTAAATTATGGTCGTCTGACGAATTAATTATGATTTGAAGTTTATTGAAAACGTCAATTATGAATAAAAAAACACTGGTCGGATCTCATTTTAAGCCTTAATCATTAAAAATCAAATTCTTTTTTAACTTCAATTTTATTAAATTTATTTATTTATTTTTTATTTTACAAAATAAATTAATTTATTACAAAATGCATATAATCCGTTCCCTATTCATTAATGATTCTGTAATTTAATAGGTCAATATCTAGATTAATTTGTTCAACAGAATAAACCTGTATAAATTTTTATTCATAATTCCTTTCTGTTATTTAAATATTATCAATGCATTGTGGGCACCGTCATTGTGTTCTTTTTGACTTGTGACGGGGGTCACTTTATTTTAAATATGTACAAGTTCGGTATTTGTATTTGTTTAAAAAAATTTTGTGGACTTGGAGTTTTAGTTGTTTTATGCATATTAGTGTGCGGCACATTTTCTTTGTTTCTGGTTTGAAAATGGTTCCGAGAATTTAGCAATTTAATTTTTTACATTGTTATCAAATTTTTTGGCACCTAGAACTTAAAATAATTTTTTATTCTTTATTTTAATCTTATTTTATAATTTTGAATTGAGATTTAACATTTTCTTTCTTTTTTATTTTGTTTTTAAAAGTTTTTTATTTCTTTCATTATCATTTTTGTTATTTTGGTTTATATTTGTAATAATTTAATTTAAATTTTCACACGGTCGTCACGTTTACGCGGAATTCTAAAAATTTGAAGGGCAAATTTGTCCCTAGTCCGTACAAAAATATATTCTGCTTTTACAACTTCTTTTTTAATTTTTAGTTCATTTTAATTAGCATGGTGATTTCGGTAGCTCTACATTACGACTGAGGTACCATCAAAACCAAATGCGTAATAAATAAAAAACAAGAACTAAATGTGTAATAGAAAAAAATTTAAAAGTTAGCATAATAATGGTTTCTTTTTAAATTAATATAAGTTAAAGCAAACAATAAAACTCGAAAATTGTAAATAAATTATAATTTTAAACTTTGTATGCTTTTCTTTACAATATCTAGAGATGGAAAGGTACAGATTCATAAAAAATTATTACAAAATTCAATATTTAAAATTTTACAGATTCTTTCACATAAGTTACCGGACACTGTGCTTTTCAAACGAAGATAAGATTAATATTTTATTTTACCAAAATAAAATAGATCAACTGTGAATTATCAAATAAAACAAATCAGCAATAATAAATTGGCTCAACCTAAGCATATTTAAAAAATATTCGAAATGAAAAAATCAAATTTCGATTATAATCGATATGAAATACATTTTAATTCATTTTTTCCTTTAATTTCTCTTTATTTGTTATTTCCAGTGTTTAATAAAGCAACAAAATGAGCGTGACAGGCAGATTCGTCCATCGTCTTTAATAAAGAACAAAAAGTCTATGCAACTTGAATTCAATTTAATATTTTCAATCGTCTAAAAATGTACATTACATTTAAAACTAAAAAATAAATGTATTCGTTTTTTTGAGACTTTATGAACGAAGAGACGGCAAAAATAAATTATTGTTGAATAATACATCAAAGCGAAGGCAAATAATTTTAAAAATATAAACATTTGAATAAATAAAATCAATAAGCAAAAACTATCTGAGGAAGAGGAAATTAAATATAATAAAAATTAATTAGACAAAGCGCTAGCCTGTGGCGTCGAAACATGCTGATGGGTCCTCTTCTATATATATGTGTAAATTTACATTAATACAAAAATTAAGTACTACAGAAAACATAAAATGAAAAATATTTAATCTTTTTTTAAAACATAATTTCATTATACATAATGATATCTATATTACACAAAAAATTCAACATACAAAATTTAATTACAAGCTTATCGTTACAAAAAAATGGTTACACCAATATTCTATTAAGACTAGTGAACAAAATTAAATTTGTTAATACCGACCACATTATTAACTGAGAGCGATTTCTATTTATAATAAACAATATTTATATTTAAAATCAAATAAAAATTCCATAACATTTAAATCTTGAAGAACAATATAATTGTTTATAAAACAGAAAATGAACAATAAAATGCTAGCTAAAGCCAACATATTGCGATTGAAACGTTCATATATAAGTAAATGGAATCCGTGCAAACTCATCTTTGCAATTAATAATAACACAACATGCATAAACCCTCTCAGACATTCTTATTGAATAATTTTACAATTATTCCTCAAAAATTAAAAAAAATTTAAATTTTACTGCGTTTAACAAAAATGCTCAAATAAAACTAATAAATTACGCTCTTCTAACATCTGAGAGAGATCAGAGGAATATGCATGTCATCCGAATAAAAATAGTGGATAAACATTTAGCTTGAATTAACTTCTAAAAATATAAAAGTGTTTAAATTTTTTTAAAGCAGTCTATATTGTAAAAAATGATATATCCTTATGATTATAACAATATATTAAACAAAAATAAAAGTCAAATTAAAAAATAATAATAAATCGCCAAAAGATTAATTTATATATGATATAAAATTTTTGAGGATTATGCTGTTATAGTTAAACAAAAATTTAAAAAAAACAATAAATATTCATCTAGTATAAAAATCTAAAAATAATTTTAACGCATAAATAATATTAAAAGATTTAATATACATTTCTTCATATAATACAAAATATAAAAACACTGGGATTTTGCTTTAGAATTACTGATGCTTAGTCGCATAAAGCAACGAAATATGGTATTTATACGCTGAACACAACCCAATGAAATAAAATTTAAAGCAAAATAAAACCTTAATTAAAATAAAACTTATAAAATTTATACAGTAATTTTAAAAAGCTAAACAAAATAAAAATATGCGAGCGAAAAGGGACGGAAACACACCGCCAAAAATGGGGAACAATTCAGCAATAAAAATGATACATTAAAAGTTAGAAATACAGGTTAAAAAACTAACTATTGATGTTGAATCATTACTTAACAACTGAAAATATATAAAATTCCATTATTGTGTTGGAAAGTTTAAAAAAAAATGTATACACAGCGCCGTTTAGAACGTCCTCAAAATGGATTATTCACCTAGCACTGTCCTGTTCAGCAGGAGTGCTTATATATTAGGCCGTCAGACGAAATAAGCGTTAAAAACCTAACCCATGCAAGAAATATAAATAATCTATAAGTGACGAAAAATAGATGACTATTTGTAATATTAAATTTAACCACAAAACTTTAAAAAATAAGATTAAATTTTTGCTTTGCAAAATATAGTTTGACGAGTTGGCGCATAACAAAGCAGACAAATTGATTAGGGTGACCAATGAGCGAGAGACTAAATCATTTTATACACCTAAAAATGATTAACCAATTATGATTATAGCACGAAATAAAAAGTTATATTATTATTCTGAAATATGTTAAAAGGGAAAAAAATTATATGCAAATATTCTTAATCAATTATTATTGTTTGTTTGGACCAGACCATCAACATTACATCTTTACTTCTTGAAAAAGGCAGAGCAAGATCGAGATTGAATCAAATGACTTGGGAACATGTGCAATTGTTAGTTCAACTTATGACATTTACGGTTTGAAAAATAAATCCTTTAATGCAGGGTTAAATAAAAAATATATTAAAAAACCAACAACACAKACTCCATAAGGGTTTCGTCAACTTGATCAACATATTCATACCTCKAATTGTTAATTGATTTTTTACTTTGTTCATTGGTTAAAATAATTCAATTTCTTTTAAATATGAGGCCCTACATARTTATTTTTGAACAACMTTATAAACAAATGAAAAAATAAATTTTTAAAATATTTCTTATTAGTCGAAAATATAAAGCAACTTATATTTTTAAACAGACAATTCTGAATTTTGCTCTCAAAAAATTTCTGCTCACAAATGCTTCTTGTTACTAAAAAACGAGTTGAATCAGAAAAAATAAGTCGAATCAAAAAAACGAGTTGATCCAAAAACGAGTTGGTGAAACGAGTTGATGGTCGTTCGTCAGAATCTGTTAGTTGTAGAAAACTTTAACAAAGGCTTTGTGAAAAATTTACTGTCTGGTTTAAAAAAAATTAAATTATTAGAAAGATTTAAATATTTTTTACCTTAACATGTAACATTATATACTTTTTTTAATAGTTTTAGTTATATCAAATATTCTTTAGCATTTAAAAATACTAATTTTGACAAATGAAATGTCAATTTATTGTATTGTTAAACAAATTAATAGTTTTTTGATTATTTTTTTTATCATTTGAGTTAGTTAAATTAAATGTGTTATTTTGAAACTAACTTTTCATTTTAAATAAATTATTAATCCTGATGTTTTGAACTAATTAAATCTATATGCAACAATGTTGAATACCATAGTAACTTTATTATATTCTGCTAATAGTTTAAATATTTAAATAAAAATGTGGATTCTTTTAAGATAATCGGCATTGCTACTGCTTCACGCTTATTTTGCGTGCAAAGTTTTGAAATGCAACATAACTGAAGAACAAGGGAGCATTGATGGAAAATATGAAGCCATCTGAAAAAATTATTCGGGCTTGCCAATTTTTTAACAGCCGTGCGTTCAGGCTTCCGTCAGCATGATTACATTCAATATGACCCATTAATAAATAAAAATTACTTATATTAATTTTACAAAATGTCGAATAAATTTAATATTACAGACAACATTACATGTCGAAAGCAACATCTGTTTCAAATAAAGAAATTGGGAGTTGCTAAATTTAAACAGAGAGATCCAAACGCCATAAATTAATATTTTAAACATACTCGAAAATAATATATGTATCTTTGACTGTTCGAGAATGCGAATTGTAAAAAATATAATGTAGCAAAAATGAGCTATATAATTAATTACCATATTTGTACATTTTCTGTTGGTTAACATAAAATTAACAAAAACGCATTTTAACATTATGTAATAAATAAGATATTAAAAATTTATTTACGCTACTGTTCCGACAAAAATTTTATCTAAAATAAAATTATTTTAAATTAAGTTGCTGCTTTAAATGGTACATACTCATTCACTTCAAATCAGGGCGACAATTTATTTTTGATATTCGATCTGCCATTTGAACTTTCAGATTAAAGCAAGAAGCAAATTCAACAAAAATTATAATTATTTTACGAATAAATACTAAAATAGTAATTAAAAACATTAATAAGAATTTTGTTAAAAGAATGATTTAATAGATTTTTTATTTAAAAAATGAACAATATAACAAATTTGTTTTGAAATGTTACTTATAAGTTAAACAATATTACAATAATAAAATAATTTATATAAAAAAATAATCAACATTATAGATGTCTCGGTTCTTAAACGACCTAAACTTCGAAAACGGCTGATCGGTGCAATAAGGAGGAAGCCAATTCGCGTATGTTATGCCAATTAAAGCTTATAAATAATATACTTCTTGTTTCCCTCAATTGATTTTTTGTTTTAAAATTTACAAAACTAAAGAAATAAATGCATTCAACCCATATTAAGAATAAAACATACCATGCAGATAAATAAACTGAACATGCACTGGCACGTTTCGAGCTTTTTGCTCATCCGTATGAAGATCATTTACTCTCCTGAACATTTACAACGTGTACAAACCAAGTATTTGCTCTCCCCATAATTAAAATAAATATGCATTTTAAATTAACCAATCAAATTTATATAATAATATTATTATTGAGATTTTACTTCAATTGATTTTTGTTTAAAGTAAAAAATATTAAAATAAAATAAACATCCGTTAGTTATTTAGCTATTAAAAATTATTAAAACTCGTCACCGGCCAAAACCAACGCAAAACTTATAAATTGCAAAGACTAATCCCAGCTGAACTGATAATAAAACAAAATTATTATCCATCAATGCCATCATTCTATATGCTTAAATCAACATTAAATCGACAAGAAAACTAAATTAATAAAAGATAAACAACATTCTCAATTTAAATTTCAATAAAACAATAAAAGTAACAATGGAGCAGATTCTATCCTTTTATGTAAACAAAACTTTTTAGTTCAAAGAAATATAATTAAATATAAATTTAAAAAAATATTAAATTAATAAAAAATCAACCCGGTAAAAAAGAAAAATTCAACCCAACCTTAAAAATATTTCAATTAAATACAAAAAAAATTAAATATAAAAAACGTATAATTAGTTTAAAAAATTAAACTAAAATTAATCGACGTGACAAAGTCTTGTGCAAATAATTATTTTAGATAATCTATTTATATTCATATCCTTGGAAATTTTTAAACGTGTAAGATGTGATAATTATACTTAATCCTCTAAACGGATAAAAAGAAAATAAATAAATTTCTAAAAAATTTGGTATAAAGCAATGTTTAACTAACTTGATTATGGCCAATATTTTAACAATCTATTTAACCTCCATATAGTGCAATAATTTAATGGAAAATGGCAATGAGTTCAAAACGATTAATGCGAAATTATTTATAACTGAACGAAATGTTAACATTATTGAAAGTCAATGAATAAAGCAAATCTATGAAAAATTACGCAAATCAATCGACAAAACAAGGGGCCTTATTATTAAAAAATAACAATTATGTTTTAAAAAATTGATAATATTTAAATGAATAAATACAACGATAATTAATTCATAATGGAGAAAATACTCGGTAAAGTACTTAAGGGAGCTGCAATCAATCGGAAAGTCGATGATCTTCCATTTACAATTGGGGCTCGGCATTTTTAAAATTAAAATGAAAAAATAATATTATTTTAGCATTTTAAAAAATGTAAGAAAATATTAATTTAAAAAATAACAAATAATTTGTTCGTAATTAAAAACCGTACAAAAAGTGCAACAAAAAACAAAAACTAAAACAAAAATTAAGCAAATTGCCCATAACGCAAGATACGAACAGTATTTATACACAATATTACCAATAATTTATCAAATTCATAAACTGGGTAAAAAAACGTTACCTTAGAAATTTAAAAAGTAAAAATATTATTTAAAATAATATATGAAAAAAGTAAAGCAAAAGACAGACAAATAAAATAAAATTAATCAAAAAAACATAAATAACTTGTTGAATCACAAATATATTATTTGTAGTTTACAAATAACTGAAATTCCCATATACTTAAAAAAATATTATTCAGCGCGTATTTGGAATCAGTCTTTTTTTAGGATTCTTCATTCGGAAATCAGGAGGGTTCGATTTCGAAGTCAATTTCGATAACAAGAATCGAATATATAAAATAAAATAGATTTTAAAAGAATAATCTATAAAGAATAAAATCAAAACAATAAAAATGCAAATAATTCAAATGTAAAAATTCAGTATATATTTGAATGAAATTCAAAGTTTGAATAAAGTTTAAAACTATTAATTTGGCTTTTTTTTACAAAGAGCATTTAAATATAAGTAAAAACTGCAATATAATAGATAAATAACTATAAGATGTATGCTTAAAAGATTTGATCCCGGATGCAGCCAATTACATTGTTGTCCATCACCGGCCAATAATAGTATTATTAATTTATATTTAGTTTTTAATCAAATATCGTTTATATTTAATCTCAACAAAATTTTTTATTGATTTATTATTGGGTTAAATTTCATTTGAAATTATGTTGAATTATTGGTAAGCCCGACGCCCGCATTTTGCTTTGTTATCACTTAATAAATTTTTACATATTTATTAGCATTATTGATATTTAATTATTGGAGTACGGTGACTATATACTATTATTTTAATATGTGCCATTTCCGGATGCTTCAAGTTTAAACTTAGAACAGAATTTTATAGAATACCAAAAGTTGAAAGTTGTAGTATCAAAATAATTGTTTTTTAAAATATTTTCTTTAAATTATTTTTGAATACTTGTTTACAAAAATTTGATGATTATTAAAATCAATAAACATTTGTTTACAATTTATTAATTTTTAAAATATCAAATCAAATGCGTCGACTCCACACTTTTATTCTCACAAATGACCGTAACACGACTTAAAAATCCAAAAGTTTTAAGTGCGTTAAATTTTAAAAATTCGTTTTTAAAAAKRCGGATTTATAATTATTTGATTCTAAATAACAAAATATTTTCAATAAGTTTGTTATGCCTTTTCTAAATTTTGTATATTTTAATATATTTCGATTTTAATTTATTGATATTCGCCGGTACTCATTATTTTGGAAAAGTATTTGTAGAATTTTTGAATTGGTGAAATTGGCGTTTTTTGCATTATTTGTACACATTAATAATCTTTTAAACTCGTTAATTATGACGGCCGTAATCTGTTATGGCTCGTGCAATAGTAGTAATCGTGTTTGCGTTGACTAATAATCACTCGTTGGATTAATCCTATTTTAGTTTTTTTAATTTGAAAAGAATTTATTAATTTAAACTTCTTTATTAACTTGTTTAAAATATTTTATTTAAATATATGGAAAAATTGATAGACAGGGTATAGAGATCCACAAATTCAAACTCAAATTCGAGGTCTTCAAGTTAATTCAAATTTATGGTAACATTTTATTTTCAATTTAAAAGAATCACTTTAATCCATAATTTGTATAACTTTTTTTTCATAGAATTTAACAAATTCTGGTCGCCGTTAACGTCAAAGTCAATCCACTGATAAGCCAGTTTTTTCCTGTGAATATTTTAGTGTTTTTATCGGTCGCCAAATTTGAATTCTATTAAAAGCAGAATATCTTATTATTATTGCTGAAATACAAACCATGTTGGTATTCACTCCTGATTATWAATTTTTAATTTTTATTGTTATCACAAAATCTAATTTAAATTAAAAATGATGAATTGTCGCAACATCTCTAACGAACATTAATTTTACATATGTTAACTTTAAATTTTTAGAATTGATCTGCACTTAGATAGAAGTAAAAATTAATCCTCAAAAATAAATAGTTCTTTACAGAGATCTATTAATGCATTCATTTTTTTGTATCTTTAATATTCTACCGTATTTCCAAAAATACTAATCAAATATTTATGAATTACCAACTATTAGTAAAACCGATAATAATTACTTAATAGATTGGTTTATTGAGCTATTTATGTATATCCTTTACTAAGGTGCACTTTTTAAATTAATATATATTTGCATTTTTATAATTCAAATTTATGAAAATGTAGCAATTTTAATATTGAACATTTATACTAATGTTCTTTTTAAGAAGATAGAATCTGTTATTTTCTTTAACAATTCATTGTTATTGTGCTCCTTAAATTAAAGCTGCAATTTAAAGTAAATTGATATCCAGAAATTAAAAAATAAATTGCATAATTTTTTAATTTTTATTCCTTACGCACATGAAATCTGCTAAATTAAGGTTAGTTTTGGGCAGTGACGTCCCGACTTGATTTTTTAGGTACTTAATTTAAAATATAATTTAATTTGTTCACCAAAGGACAATTCTTAATGCACGGTGGTGCCCGGCGGTCGTCGTTGCAACTTTTATGATATGTGAATGGCAGGAGTATGCCCACACCATTCTCCAATCTTTTTTGTCAAATATAACAGATTAAATATAAAATTTTTACGAATCGGCATATCAATATTATATTAAATAATGATTCAATCTTGTTCAAAAAACAAACATTAAAGCAGAAAAAGTCAATTGATTGTTTATAAAACAAATTTTCTTTGTTAATTCATAGAGCAAAAGATACCAATTTGATAAATTTAATTTATTTTCGCTGAAATATAAATTATTAATTTAAAACTAAGGCTGCAAGTGAAATAAACCCTATTTTTAAAATTAATTTATAAGTTTATAATCTAAAGATAAAGTAAAATATACGTTGTTTTATTGACAACCAAAATATTAAAGTTTATTTGTATGGAATTAATAATTAAGGTCATAAATTAGATACAATGAAATAAATATTACAAATTATTCTAAAAACATTAAATTATTAAAATAAACATACAATTGAAAATAATTATTTGCAAAATTTTTCAACTCATATTGTTATAGAAAAACAAAAATACATTGAATATTTACAAAGATATTCTTATCATAGTGTTATTTAGTATCAAACATAAAAATCAATTACAAAAATAAAACCATTGTAGAAAACAAAAAATTAACTGAACTTTGTAACTGTGGTTGATATGAAGCAAACATGCATTTCTTATATGCCAAATATACATTATGTATCAATGAACATTAAATTTTTTTCAATTATAATCAATCTGAATTAAACAGGATCAACACTTTAATAGTAACCTATAATTAACAATAATTATTTATGGTCATTGTGAAATGTAAGCAATTGTAAATCTACTGTAAGATAATTAATAACGTTTATTCCTATCTGTCAATAACAGATATTATTAATTTTAAACAAATCAAAAATACAAAATGTCCGGTAATTTTAAATTTTGTGTTTTATTATTGTGAAAAAATTATGAGCAAAAAGTTCGCTCTCTGAAATGTTTGAACGCGATACGAACAATAAAATGTTTTCTCGATTTTTTTGCGAGACTTTAGATCCGGACGGTCATTAACTTACTTCTTACTTCTTCATTTATTTTATAATTTAACTATCAGAATAGGTGATTGTTTGGTGCATCCTGTAAAATTGAATGAAATAATTCTGTGCTAAGATTGAACATTCCAAAACTAAAAGTTAAATTAGTCATATTAAATGATTGTAGTAAATATTTTTGCTTATTTCTTTTATTAATTCCACCCGACAATCGGTTCAAAATTTTGACTGGAATTTCTTCAAGTAATCATAATATTAATAATGTAATAAAATTGATAAAAAATAAATTTCCCATTAGAGTTATCTAGATGAGCTTCTGATCATTAATTACGCAAAAACAAATGTATTAAACAAAGTATTCGTTATTAAATGCTTTACATCATTAAAAATTTCATTTATAGCTGGCTTTTCGGAGTTGCCGATCGATACGTTTTTGTCCGAACCAACTGAAACAGTATCTAAACACCGTTCAACGACAACTGGACAAATAATAAATAAAATAAAAGTTTTAAAATAATCACGGAAATCAACATTAAATTTTTAAAAATAAACAGAAACAGAGTGCAAATCATAAATTTTTGATATAAATAATTATTGGAAAAAACTCTATCGTTGCATACACTAGCCAATACATTTTCAGCCAAGTATAACAGTGATAAATAAACTAACAATAATGAAACTAGCCTCTAAGCTAATTTTCTCAAAAAAAATAAAATTTTACATATTAAAAAAAGTTAAATAATTTATTTTAAAAAATTTTATTCCTGAACCTAACACAACAAAAAAAGCGATGCCATATGAATGCAAATTCTGACAATTCGAAACATAAAGTACCAAATATTCAAATATCATTTGAATTTAAATATCAACTACAACTAAAATAGCCTCAATAAATAATATTTTTAAAATTTAATACTGTGTTTTTTGGTCTCCAATGACATAACTACCAAATAAACCTTGGGTTAATGAAATTATTATAATATTTTTTTTTAGGGAATTGGTTTTTTTATTCTTTTTTCTATTTAAGTATATTTCCATATGTATTTTTCGGCTTTGCTAATTAAGAATCACTATTTATTTTGAGGTCAGCATAAGAAGATAAAAATAAATACACATAAAAAATTCTTTAATATTTATTAAATAACTAAGAATAACCTTCAACAAAAGATTGGTTAACTTTTACATCAATTTGAAAAATGGAATGAATTAACAGTAAAATAAACTAAATAAAATGATTAATAATGAAAATTTACTAATCGTCTTATCAAGAAATATGAAATGTAAAAAAGATGATTTTATTTATATATTTTAATATAAAAATTAATACCTAAACACACCGATTATTGAGCAACAACGTAGATGACAACTCGGGCAGATCAAGTAAGCGACCTAACCCTTTTGAATTGATTTTGAATTAAATAAAAATTTTAATATATAAATGTAAAAAAATGCAAATCAAATAAAAATATAAGCAAAGAGAAGTGCATGTACAAACAAAATTACTAATGTAAAAACAAATGCTTTAAATTTATGACGAAAAATTGATGAATGCAATAATAGTTATGTGCTAAAACAAAATTAAATAATTTTAAAATGATTTAAAAATTAAACTACAAGCAGATAATTACAAAAATAAAGCAAAAAAGTTATACAGTTTAAAACTATTCATAAAATGTTTTACAAGCAAAAGAATATATAAATTCTCAAAATTATTTGGCGGAAAAAAGCAAAAAGCTAAAAGGCTTTTTCACGCTGTAAACTTATAAGATGCGGGACTTATTTTAGTTGCTGAAAATATAGCGGAGTTGCACAATTTCTTTGCTCCACTTTTGCACGTTGGACAATTTTTCAACATCGTGACAGCAGTTTTGCCAAGGTGTCAGTCAGTAAAGTCAAGATTGTTAACATTTTACTCCCAGAACTGGCTGGGTGTTATCAGAGAAAATTTGTTGTAATGCACAGGTTCAAAAAGGCAAAATTTACAAACGTTAATTTAAATGAATAATAAAAAATAGAATAACTTAAAAGCTTAAAATTTCAACAGAAAACATTTTCTAAATGTTCTTATAAAAGTTGTTTACAAAATATTTTGCACATTTGGAGAACATAAAAAATGGAAATGAAAAGCAAAAACCGCCGCGTTTATAAAATCGAAAATCAATTAAAAAATTTCTGTAAATATAAAACTTTGCATTAAAGGATCCTGTGTAAAATTTATTTGGAAAATATAAGTAAAACTAAAAAAATAGAATAACTAATACAAAAATATGTGCAGATAAACAACACTATTGATTTTTACAATTTTGTTGTCAAAAACAAATAAAGCATGTTCGTGCAGACTGAATTTGCAACTTGAAGACTATTTTTTGGTAAAATGTCGCATACAATATTCAATTTTCAACAAACTCCCATAAAAATCCCATCATTAGGGGTGTATTTTTCAAACCGATAAACCGGTACCCCCGGTTTTCGGTTAGGCCGGTTTTACGACCCCCGGTTTTCGGTTTCGGTTTTTGGGCCAAAAAAGCCGGTTTTCGGTTTCGGTTCGGTTAACCGACCGTGACCCACCCTATTATATTATTTATACATTTTTAAATTAACCGTTTTTTTATTCATCATTTCCTTAGCTATGAAAAAAAACTAAAATTATCTTAAACTGTTATATAAAATAAATAAAAAAGAAATCAGAATTTTTGCAAATATAAACAAAAAAGAAAAAGACAAACAAAATATTGAATTACTTTATATATAAGCTAAAAGTTATTCTGTTAATATTGAAAGGTTTTATTATAATGCTATAGTCTTGTGAATGTATGAATTCTGGAACAATTTAAATAAATAAAAAGGTGTGACGCGCATAAATTAATAATAAAATGTGTACTCTTCTCTATAATAATTTAAACCTAATAAATGTAATATCGGACTAAAAAGCACAGGGGATATGCACTCATTTGGGAAAATGGCAAAATGTTGATGAATTAACCATTAGAACATATCTTTTGCATCCGACTTATTTAAAAAATCAAATTAAAAGATTTAAAAATGATAGCCTAATAAATTCAAAATAATAATAAGTGCATTTATATGCATAATTATGGATATTTTTCACAAAATATTGCAAAAATTTATTACGAGGCCAACCAACTAGTGAGTAATAGTCAACGCGACACCATTACTTTATTGTACGATCCTCACCAGGATGCCGTTTTTTAATGTTAGTTACAAAAAACAAAAAATTAAATTAAAAATAAATAAAATCTTTCTACACAATCACAGATTAAAAACAAACAATAAATAGAACGTTGGAAATAAACTAAAATAAGATCCAATTAACAAAATAAATAAATTCAGCCCAAAATTTTAAAAAGAAATGCTAATTTAAACTCTAAACGATTATAAACAATGGCATTTGCATAGAGACCAAATTATACAAAATTTAAAATAAAAGTTAAATAAAAAAATAAAATATCGCCAAAACTAAATTTATACATTTTTTTTTGTTTTTTTTTTCTTAGTTTTATAAAAAATATTCTTACAAACAAATAATTTGTCTGCTCTCCAACGTTGGCAGCTGTTTTTAACATAAATGATGACCGAACTAAAGAAAACCCACTAAAATATTGTTCAAAATTCAACAAATGCGTTAAATTGAAAATAAAAAATATAAATTATAAAGATAGAACTGCTACTCGCTGACATGATGAAATGTTAAAATATAGAATATCTAAAAATAAAATATAAAAAAGAATTTGTAAAACGGATTAAATAATAATGATAAAAATACAAAAAATACCCTAAATAAAAAATAAAAGAAAATTTTGCTGCTGGGGGTTTTAATAAAAATTACACGGTTAATTTTCAAAACTTTTCTGCAGATTTGTTCAACATGATCGCAAAATTTGATAAAAATACAATGTAAAATATTACGAAGCAAAAATATAAATTCAAAATTTAGAATAAAGATAAGAATAATACGGTAAAGAATTATTACACCCTAAAACACGTATAATTTATATTAACGAATGATCAAGATTGATTTCGAGGTGAGGATGATTAGCGAACATAGAGTACAGTGCTATCTATTATTATTTAATTGAAAGAGATATTTAAAACTTTCATTCTCAAGTTTTGGAAAAGTATTCTTTTTTATATTAGAATATAAAATAAAATTAAAACTAATGGTCGGAAAAAACATTGTTCTTGATAAAAAGGATAAACAAAAAGCAGCTTTAACATAAAAAATTCTCACGATATAATTGACATAAGAAAGAGTTAACAACCCAAATAAAAGGCATGATATCTAAAAAACGTATTTAAAAAAATAAATGATTGATGGCATAGATGTTTAAAATTAATTAGCATGAAACCTAGGTATGAAGGTTATAAATACATGAGAGTTACCCATTTTAATATTTAGTAAGATGTTTTTCGGCCCTTGGCCAGCCGTACTACGTGGTTTAGCCAAAGATATTAAAAGTCGTTGTGGCGTGCCAGCGTTTTTTGACATTACAAAATAAACCGATCCGGAAAATATTTATCAAAATAAAAATGGTTTATTGTGTGGAAGTTTGCGTTTTGAATATGATGAATTGAAGGAAGGTGTGCAGAAACAGCCTTGATTAATTAACGTTACTTACATAATAAATTGAATATTGTTTAGTTTTATAAATTTTAAAAGCTTTTTATGCCTCTTATTTTATCCAGAAAAGAAAGTTCTCATTGCATGAATTTTTCTTTTTGATTTTGGCGAACAATTCTACGAGTGATTCTTTTGGATAAGTTTTTTAAAATTTATTATTTTCTCTTTAGGAATATTTTTAAAATAATAATTAAGAATTATTTTTTCATTTATAACTAATATGCGTCGTTATTTTCTTTAATATGTAAAACATCTAGCTGTAGAATTTTTTCCAATTAATTACGATTAATTTTTTATTTTAAATTTTTCGGAGCCTACTGCTGGGGAGAAAAAGTTGTTTGATCGTTAACAGTGTTAACATAATTGTATTATTTTTTGTATTTACATTTCTAAACACTCGGATTAAAAGATGATATTATTTATAATATTTTTAATCTCGATTGAAAGGCTTTGATTTGATATTGCCTACAGATAGATTCTATTTTTATGAATTTTTAATGTTGTCTTTATGCCCATCGGACACATGGTCCAACATTCCTTTCAAACTTTGTATTTTAGTTGAAAAAATTTAATTAAATAATGTTTAAATTTTGGCGATCAATATTTTTAAGTCTAATAATAGATTTAAAGCTTTTTTGCGTTTATCCTTAATTCTGAAAAAGCTAATCAATGCATAATGTAAAGCTAAAAAAAAGAGAAAGGACGAGAAAGACTGTTAAAAATGTAAAATTTTATTTTTCATAATACCCTACGAAACGTACAGTCGAGGGCAGATATTTGCCGGAAATGCGCTAGGTCGGTGAAATTAAAAAAAACAATTTTAAATTAATTTAAAAACAACAATGCTAATTTTTAAAATGCATAATGCATTGGCAAAAAATTCAATAACAAAAATGGAATGAAAGCTATTAATTATTTTTTAACAAACAAAATAGTTAAGATAAAATACTTACAAATATGCGCAACTTGATCAAAGCGCGTAGAGAAAGAAAATGTATGTATACGTCATTTACAACATATAAAAAGGGTTTACCAAACAAATTTATATTAAAATATGAATATTATTAAAATTTTATTGAATTATTTATTTTATGTGCTCGCTTTCAGAATAATTCTTTTTTCGGCGCCAGAGCGTTTTAAAATAGAGCAATTAAATAATAATGAAATATTAAAAAACCATGGCAATCGAACGAAGCGTGTTCAACCGATCCGGTTTCAAGTAAATAATAAAATTTTATAGGTTTAATAAATAATTGAGGACACAATATAACGAAATACGGCTGCCTTGCGCATGTTTTGCCGATGTTCTATTTTAAAGAACAAACCAAATAAAAACAGATCTTAGATAAAATTCAGATTCATTAAAACTCACAACAAATAAACAAACTTAAATAAAAAAATCTTCTAGTTCAATACAAAAACAAGTTTGATAATAAAAAATTAACAAAACTAAAATAGGTATTAAATTTAAATTTAAATATTAACTATAAATATTTTAAATAAAAACGAAAACAGAATCGTGGGGCAGTAATCTTGTTCCAAGAGATTATAGGGATGAAGTTTTGGCCCCCGTGCTCGGAATTTAAGGGGATACCTCTTAAAAATTGTTAAGTGCAAAACAAAATCATAAGAATATAAAAAAATTAAATACATTTAAATTGGCAATATACTTTACTTGAAAATAATACTCGTGAATTAAATTATGTGGGTCTCAATTTAAACTTAACATAAAAAATATATATATATTAAGTTATTGAATCAAATTTTGTATGATGAAAGCACAATGCAGTGCGGTTGCACAATCCGACCGATGAATAATTTTAAAAAAGCTCAGAACGACTTAACAATCTTTTAAACCTGAAATAAAGGCAAGAAGACATTCGAACCATCCAATTCAAATTGAGGCCATCGACAAAATCGAAGAATTTGAGATAGCCAACAGGAATTGATTGACGCAACAAAACGCCGAGTAAATGCAAAAATGAATTATAACAGTCATTCAAAGTAAAACCAAAAAAACATTAAAAAGATAAATTAAGCCGAAAAAATGAGATTCAATAATTTTCAATAAATTTTATTATTCAGCTAATCAAGATTAAACTTAATGCTTTTAAATTAAAGAATTTTATAAAAACTCAGTCTCTTTATTATTTCCTGTTGAATAACCTTTTATAAAAGTGAAAAGTTACAATTATTAATTTGGAAAAATTAGTTGCAACTATATTTTTTACTGCTTAAAAATATCCAATTTAAAGATAGACTTTTCTCTCATTAAAAGAACCAGAATTGATTATTTTGCACCTTTCTATATTGTTTAATTTTGGTTACACTACATCACAACTAAAAAGTTAGCAAAAGCCTGCCCCTTTTGATTTCTGCAAGCATTATGGTGGAGAAAATAAAATTTTTAAAATATTTCAGATTTTATAAATTTTTGGCAGCATTTTAAAATTTTTGGAATTGTCATTTTTTGCTTCAGAAATTAGGTGCTTTTAAGAATGCGAATCTCAGCTTAAAGTTGAGATATTTAATCTTATTTACTTTTCAAAGCTTTTGAAATATAATTTTATCGTTTAGTTTGTCAAYTTTATTTCTTATTTAATTTTTTAAATAGTTTTTAGATGTCGAAGTACGATTTATCTATTTTAATTTTTAAATTAATTGGCCCTTACTCTCGCACAGCGAGTTGGTGACCATGGACGTAGGGCACAAAAACCGGCTATATCAAACTTTTTATGGTGGTACGATGTATTTTCTAAATTCTGACGTACTCTGATCATATTCTTTTTAAATCATTAAATTTATTATTTTAATATTTTATCATAACAAATATTTTAATTATATTTAAAAATAAGATTAACCTCTTACAGCCCAACATTAACCTCTAATATATTTAGTATTGTAATATTTACATTTGCTGCACGTCTTTTTTTTTTTAAAGCTTTTGTGTAGACACATTATGGTCTTAATTTATTTATGGCTTATGTCTCTTGTTTAGAGTAAAATATAAAAAACATAATTTATTTAATCTTTGAGTTAAATAAACATTTATTATCAAATGATTAAATGTAAAACTTTTATCCATCAGTTAAGAATACAAATGTTTACTTTTTCTCATTCTTTTTACATTTTTGATTATAGCCGTATTGAAATAACCAAACGTCAATACTTTGTTGATACTTTTTGCAAATTGTCTTATTTTATTTTATTCTATTATATCTCATTATTTTTAATGAAATTTAAAATTATATTATCACATTGAGTGTCAAKTTTTACCATTAGATATTTTTGACCATAAATCATCTGTTAAATTTTATTTATAGATTCAATTTTCGAAATTTCATATWTTCACATTTAATGTTTGATTCTATTTCTTTCTTTATATTTAGAAACTTTTGAATATTTGTAAAAAATGCGCTCTATAATATATAATATATTTATAAAAAAATTCTTTCATAAATTTTTTTATTGAATTGAATTTTTTGCATACTTATCTTTTTAAACAACTGTTAATTGAATTTTCTTTTTTAATCAAATTATATGTAAATATTAAATTTAACACGGTTGACTTGTTTCAAATATGTACCTATATTAAGTGCATATTTCCTTTAATCATTTCAACCAAATAAGCAAATAATTATTAAAAGCATATTTCTGATAAACTTCAATATTGATTTTGTAAATATTTTATAAATGTTTTATATTTTATAATATAATTTTWAAAATTTAAAATATCTTTTGGATTTCATTAATCCCTAAGCCAATGGCATTGGCTCCCAAAATATTTATCGTAAAGCTAAATGAATCCCAATATGTCATGCTCCAAGCGATGTATTTTATAATTACAACCCTGAACCACTTAGAGTGGCAGACTTTTATATGCTAATTTGTCAGTTCAAACCACATTTTATTATTTAAAATTTATTTACAACATACCTTTTGCTATTTAACTTTTGGCATTATTTTCCTTAATTTATTATTGTCAATTCATTTAAAAGTTTTTGTTATTAAATTTTTTGCATTTTCAGGCAATCAAACAGCTATTTTTTGGCGAACACATGGCCTTTTTGATGAGTTATCCTGAAACCAGGTGAATGGCATAAAATATAGGCTTTACCTTCTCGCAGTTGCGGACCAGATGTTTGTCTCCGCATCTGTAACAAGGCCAGGCCRATTCCAGTGTCGTCTGCTTTGGCAGAAAACTTAAATGAATTTTTCTTGGTACAGTTAGCCATTTTTTTTTACTATGTTGATTTTTTCGTGTAAATAATTTTGCATACAAGTTTGCAAAAATTGTTATATTAAAAAATAAACGCATTACCATAATTAAAATATATTCATAATTATTGAACGCAATACGCTCAAATTCAATATCTTATTTACCGATATCTAGATTAAAAAAATCTGTTGAAATTAATAAAAACACAATAAAATTAAAACGTATTAAGAATTAGTGTTCGTCACCCTGCGCAACCTTGACGATTTTTCTTATAATGAACAATTAATAATATCTCTATTATAACTTATTATTTATTTTTTGAACATATTTCCAATACATAATTCATTTAAATGCTATTCAAAATTGACACTTGTAGACAGTTGCATTTTGTCCAACTGCACCGGTGTAATAATTACCGCCATCGATAAGTCAGTGCGTTAGATTTTAAATTTAGTTGAGACGAAATATGTTATTCGCTATTTTGTATATTCAATTAAAGACGATTATTTTTTTATTATAAGAGTTGATTAAGTTTCGTAATTAAATGTGTATTTTTATTTGTCATCAACAAAATGACCCTTTTGGTAAAGTAATAATTAAAACTAATTAAATAAAAAGTCCATTATCTCAGTTCACTAATATGTAATTTACAAATAAATCAGYAAATATGATATTTTTAAATAATTGATAATAAATTAAATTCAGACGTTTATGCTTTGAAATTCGCATCTTTTTGGTAGCAAGTAATAATATTTTTAAACTACGTTAAGAATATTCATATTGTTGTTATTTGCTTTAAAATACAAGTAATTTTTATATTGCTATTTTTGTTACTTGTTTTTCGATTAAATACAAGTTTAGTTTTAATACATTCAAATTTATTTTATAAGATTTGGATAAACATTAATTATACTTATTAGTTTTTTAGGAAATTTTTCAACGTCAAATTTAATTAACTAACATTTCAATTATTGAAATTTAACTTCTTGTATAAACAGTTTTTTTGCGTATATTTAGATAATTTAATACATCAATGGGCAATAAACATTCAATGAAAGAAAGGTAGACTCGCGATAAAAAAAGCTCATGTGGAAAATGTTGTTTATGTTGGTTGGGTGTCGGGATGGGCCAACTCTGTGCGAGAATGATTTCTTATTGAGATGGTTGGCAG
>MEIZ01000208.1:70704-107171 GCA_001723225.1 Globodera ellingtonae | reverse complement strand
CCACCGTGACATAAAAGCAGAGACTTATTTTATTATTTATTTATAAATAAAGAACTATAAAAAAACATATTTCTGCCATTTTTCTTAATAAAATTGAGTCAAAAATTTCTCGGCGGCGCATATCGGCACCGCCACCCCCCACCCTCCCCTCCTTAAAAGCTGAAAATGGGCAAAAATGCATCCTTCAAAATTTTAAAATAAATAAGTGAATATTTCATTTTTCTAATTCGATTTTGTTTCGATTTCGACGGTTTTTTCCTTTTATTTTCGATTGTCTTTTTTTTTACCTTCGACACAGCCCTGATTGTAAAGATGAATTATTTGTAAATCATTTCAATTGTTTATTTATTAATTTTATGGATCGAATAAGCGATATAATTTCCCATTTCATTCCATCAGTTTATTACAACTAAAACTAAAACATTAAATAAAGATCTTTGCAATATCAATAATTAACCAGAAAGTCTCTGTTTTAAAATAAAAAAATTAAATGGCTTAATTTTTCAGAGTTAACATTTGCTTTATTTTTTTTCTTACATAATATATTTATTTTAGATTTCATGATTAAATATAATTTCCTTATCAATAAATTATTTTAAAATTTTGTTTTGCTGGCGAGCGTTGTCCACGTGKTCCTGGTGCGCACGCGTGRTTTCTCGAACGCACAGTGRCCAAAGCTGCATTCTAATGTGCTGCATCCGTAACAAATATTTTTTAAATGATAATAATTGTTTAAATAAAATGAATTTGGCAACAAAAAAAGTTATTTTACATTTTTTTAAAACTTTTACATTTGTAAATAATCTGGGCGGTTGTGCCTTCCGGACACATTATAAAACAAAATTTTGAAACTTCATTTAGATTTTATTTTGAGATTTAAAGCCTTGGGGAAAAAATATTTGACTTTTTAATGCTTTTAATCCGCTTTGAGTCTCAATTTATTATTTTTTCTGCATTTAATTAAACATTCATTTTTCAGTTTGGATTATACAATAGATTTATTCGAGCTTATTASTTATACATATTTTTTTTCACGTTTTTCTTGGATTTAATTTTATTTTTGATCAGGCTTATGTTTTTAATTGGTTTCCAGACCAAATGCTTGCTTTGTTAGCAGATAAAAGTTTATTAATAAACTACTTGATTTTATTTATACTTTTTGTTATTTTAATTAAAACTTTGATTATAACTTTCGATTTAATTTTGTTGCACCCATAGCAAACAAAATAATAACAGTYTTGACGATTTTCACGGTTATGTGCGTTGCTTAGCGAAATCTGGCMGCTCTGCCGAGCAAAATCAATGAAATTTAAAATATTTGCTGTWTTTAATCTTAATAATTTGAGTTTAAAATTTTAATACATTTAATAAATAATTACCGGCAACCGCGGTATGAACAACATTTCGCCGACTTGAACAATAGTCAGTATTGTTTTTTTATTAACTTGCTGAGTGGCCGGCTATGTGTTCATTCGTATTTGTTTGTTTTTGATGTAATTTATTAAAATAAAAGGTTTTTATATTTATTCTTGTTGACTATTTTTTATAAACACTTTTAAATTTTTAATTATTTTCCATTTATTTTTCAGTTTCTTGTTGTAAACCAATTGACCTTTTGATTTACAAATTTTAGCAGGAAATTAGAGATATTTCACTAATTTTAAATTCAAATGTTTATTGTATGATAAACAATTTAAGTTTTATTTTTTAATATTAGCCAAAAAGTAAGGTAAGTAATACTCGTACGAATTCTTTGAGCTTCTGTCGTTTTTCGCCTACCCTGCTTTTCTTCTTCTTGTTCATCGGAAATCCTCTTGAGTCGCTTTTTCGTTTCATTGTGGTCTTCAACCTCCTGCCCCAAGTCGTTGCGGGTGTATCGATGGTCAAATTTTGGTCTTCTATGGTGGAATTTTGGTCTTCAATGATGGAATCTTGGCCATCAATGATAAAATTTTGGTCATTAATGATCCCCAACTGAAAATGGTAAGGAATTTRTATCTTATAAGCTGCTTGCAAATTTTCCAGCACACTCTCGAATTATAAGCTTGGGTATATTATAAATAAATATTTTTATTATTTTACTTTTGTTTTATATAAGACTTACTAATAATTTGTATTATAATATTATTAAATTCAACATTTGTAAAATATTAATACTCATTTTATTTGCTATCAGAATCTGTTTAGCCATGCACCTTTTAAAATTAATTACATTTTATAGTTTGAACATTTTCCCCATTTCTAATTGAGCGTTTTAATACGCCTTTTCCATTCGGCGCGCAATGAATTTATGAATTTTTTAATTATATTTTTATTTTCTATTTCAATCATTTTCTTTGTTTATATTTTTTAAAGCTATTTTGAGAGGATAACCAACACATGCACATAACGGGGTTTACAAAAACAGTGTAAATTCTTCGCTTTAAAGGCATAAACTATTTAACATAATATCCAAATAACAATTTAATAACCATCTTCGGTTTTTCACCATCATACCAGTCTGGTAAAACAAAATTTAAATTAAAAAAATATTTAAAAGATATCCCTTGGGAAACATAAAAATGCATAATGCATTTCCTTATGCAAGAATAGTAAAAAATTATCGATAAAACATTAAACACAAAAATTCAAAAAAATACTTGAAAAAGTTTAACAAGTAACCTGCATTAAATAATTATGTGTATAATTTTTGAAATAAAATTTGCGATGATTTACGATCAATTCAACAGCAAGAAATAAAACAATAATTTAATTCATAAACAAATTTATGCCAGGCCAAATTCCATTTTAATAAATTTGTTTTAAGTTTTCAAATATTAACTCATATTCAAATCATTAATATGTTTATTTGAAAATGTATTTTCTTTAGTTCTAATAAGTTTAAAAGAATTTATTTAACATGTTAATATAATATATCTTCTACCATTATAGTAAAAAGTAAAAAGCAAACATTACAAAACAAATGCAAATGCGCAAATGTATTTTAATTTAATGAACTCAGAAATGAAAACACTAATAATTAATAATAACCAGAACTAAAGCAGACAAAATCTAATCATTTATTTACAAAAAATAATGGTATGAATTTTCTCCATAATGAGATAAAAATTATTTATTTATTATGCTTTTTTGACCCTGAGGCAGCAAGATACGTTTTGTGCCATTAAATTAATCTGTTACAATAGATCAAATACCGCACTAAGTTTTCGAATAAAAAATTATTTGAAGAATAAATAAAAATCAGTAAAAGATAAAACTAAAAAATTAAACAAAATGTATACAAATAATTGTTGCGTGTGTATGAGCAAAATTTGAGTCTAAAATAGATACTTTAAAATAGGAAGTCTCTAATATCTGTAAAATAGTAATTAATTTTCCAAAAAAGCACTATGAAAATACCGTATTAAAATAAAATCGGATTTAATTTTTATACCTATTTAAAAACAAATTCTCTAAATGTAAAATTAATCATTTATGATAAGCAGAAAATTTTAAAAAACATAATCGTCACCCCCATTGTCCATGATGATGGACCACATGTCGCGGTGAGCCGAGTATACTACGAGGACTGGGCGACTTATACCCACCTGGGGGTCGCTATGCCCAAAACGTGGGTTTGAACATTGGCTAGGAGGCCGAGATTACGCTGACCCAGCAATTCTACAAAAATTTTTTAAAGGAAAAAATTAAACCTTATGCTAATTTAAATATAGAAAAAAATAAAAAGAACAGCTAATGGAGGCCTAAGCCTCACCCTTATCATATTAGTATTTGTTCGCTGAACATGCCATTCTAGACGCTGGATTCACTACTCGCCAACACTACATATCTCAAAACGAATAGCCATTTGATAAAATTTTTACAAATTGTTAAAACTATATAATAATAGTTTACATTACAAATATCGTCAAAACGGCATTGAGATTTATATTTAATGGCATCAACATAAAGAATATTAATAAAAAATCGTTAAAATGAAAAGATAAAAATATTTGACAATATTATATAATATTAAACCTGACTTTAATATTTTGGATTGTCGGGGAACAAAAGAGTTGGAATCTCAATGAAGAACGGCGCGAACGGGATTCCCGTATTGCACTTTTTGAAATTTCCGTTCCTGTTTCCGCAAATTGAACGTGTATTATGAGCCGACCCCCTTCCAATTATTGAAAAGCTTCAAAAACTTTTAAATTTTGGTTGCAAATCAGTTAATAAATTAAAAGCCTGGCATCACGCTGTGGTACCACCTGAATTTCGATCATCTTAACATGTGCCCAAATGAAGTAAGTTAACCTTAATTTTTTCGAACAATTTTTGGAATAAAAAATTTTAGTCCGCGGAAAATTTTTTTGCGGCTTAGTGCGTTAGGCTTAAAGTGGAGTCGATTGGTATATGATTTGGGCCATTTCCTTTATGTGAACTATGATCAACATTTTCCAAAAATTAAGTTACAACTAGATTTTTGGTTATTTTATTTATATATTMAACAAGTTTTAGAAATGTGGTTAATTAAATGAACTTTATGAACAAAATAAATRAAAAATTATATAAGAATGCTTTAAGATAAAAAACAAATTTAACAAAATCAAAAGAAAAAATCAACGAATATAATAATCAACAAACAAATTCAATCGCTTCACTAATTTGAGAATGTATAATAATTGACAATATCTTCTATAAGGAATTGTAAAGAAAAGGCCTTTATGAAGACTTAAAATGTTTAAGGATCATTTATTTTTTTAAATTATAAATAATTCGTTAAAAATAGTTCTAAAAAAAAATAATACCCCTAACAATTTAATAAGCCGTAAATAAATATTTAAATAAACCACGAATGAAAGCGATTAAGGGATGATACTCATAAAAACACTGCAATCCATAAGCAAGCAATTATGAAAGAATTTTTAAAATTAATTATAAATGACGAAATATTATCAATACGAAAACACGACTTAAAATTATGTCGCATAAACATAGAAAAGCTCCTACGGCTCAATTAAAAATGATAAAGTAATTGTAAAATAGTTATTGCATACATTCAGTATTAGAAAATAATCTACATTTAAATAAAAATTTTGAAAATTAGTTTCAGTTRTAAGATCTTTCAGACAAATTCATTCAACAATTAACCTGCATTATTTGAGAAATAAATAATAAAAATTTAATCATTAATAATTAAGAAAAATAAAATGATTAAATACTCGAAGAGCATTGACTGCTGGCAAATTGTGAAATCAATGAACCGTAAAAATGTGAACAACATATATAATTAATATATTTAAATGGCTGCCCAAATAAAATTTGGTGTACTACTGTAATATTTTATTTTATTATAAACTAATTCCTATACAAAAATAGGCTTTGTGAATAAGAAAACCAAACACTTTGCATTTCCCCAGTAAATTTTCACTTTTATTTAATTTTGTAATTATTTTATTCTATTTTCAGAACGCACAAATGCAACAGTCGGTTATGGCGGCGGACAGTACCCTCAAATGCCGATTACTGGAAATTGACAGACGGTGTGGTTTAGAATATTTTTGGAATTCAAAGTTAATAAATATATTGAACCAAAAGAGACGGGTTAAATGAATCATTTAATCAAAAACGAATTCATTAAATACATTTTATTTTAGTAAAAGGAAAAAGCAGCAATATTAACTAATTGAAAATTATAATTTGTTACTTGAATCCAATGCTAGAATTTAAAGAAACTATTTTCTTGTTATATTAATATCAAAGAAATAACTAAATTTAAAAATTCATTAAAATGTATACCATGAACAATATTTCCATTTTAAATATATTTGTTTAATTTGCACAAAAAAATTAAGAAATTTTTTTTTAATATTCAAAATAATACATGTGCGGCTACCGAAGTATAAACAAAACAAACTCTATGATGACAGCACCAATGCGGAATACACACTCGATTATATGGCGCCATGCCAGATTCATTTAAACATTGATCAATTAATACCTTTAAAATGTCAACAATTATTTAGACATTTTATTAAATAAGTAAACAGAAATATGCTCTTTAAATAGCTGCTAAAAGGAGCGCAAGGGCTGTATTATGATTCGGTTTTATTTTAAATTCCAATTAAATTGTTTCAATAATTATGTTTTATGATTTTTAATCAGTTTTGTTTTATAAATTTTTAATAAAATTGTACGGAGCTCCTGCATATGCTCCAGCTTGGATTGGCTATTTAGCAGTTTACCAAACTAACAGAAAAAATATATTTCCGGGGTTTGAGTAATTAAGTCATYGTGACTTTCAAATTATACTTGTCATTTATTCAGTTTATAAAGTAGTATATTTAATGTAGCCCGTAATCGAATACCTTTGAGTCTCTTGTCGTAAAAATATTAACTTACATTTTGAGTAATTTTTATCATAATTTTTTAATATGTTATTTATTCTTAAAAATAATATGTTACTACCATCGCATCTGGGATCCACAAATTGGCATTTAAGCTAAATTTTAAACTTGCATGATTAATTACTCATCTTTATTTTATCGCTTCACTGATGTTGAATTAATTATATTATTAATGTGATTTATTTGGGATTTTATTTGGTTTTTATCGATTTTATTTACTTTAATTATCATTTTGATGTAATCAATTAAAAAAAATTGTAATTAATTTTAGTTGATTTTAATTCTCTTTTATCGGGTATATGCTTAGAGAACATTTGAAGTAACCCGCGTTAGCATTAAATGCTCTTATCAATAAAAATAATTATTAAAAACGGTGCGTAAGAACGATAAAATTTGAACTAAGTTTAATACGAGCAGAGTTTGTTTCAATTAGGGAAATCAAAACAAGAAACAAAATTTTAGATTAATAATATTACAAGTCTGTCAGTAAAAAATCAAGTAAATCTGCATTCCTTTAAAAAATAAAATTTTATTTACAGGCCCACCCAAATCAGTTCGAAATTGTTTAAATTTACTATTTGCAAGATATGAGAAGCTATATACATATTAACGAATAAATTATACTCAAAGTGAATACCAAAATAAACGTAATATGAATAAGGGCATGTTATTCTAATCCCGCTTTTATTTAAAATAATTCAAACAAAGAATAAAGAAAGCTAGCTTAATAAGTTGAATTACTAAGTTACTCAGTAAAAGTTGACGATTAAATGGATTTTGTTGCCAAGATATTTATTTAATTCCATTAAAAATGTTTAACGAGAATATTACAAAATTTGTTTAATTAAGTTTATATTAAAAAATAAAATAATTTAAAATTTATTTTAAAAAAGGCATAATAGTTTTTTTAAATAATGTTTGTAAATTGGCAATATTGGTTTACGACTTATTAATTTTAATCATACATCTAAACTGGGCTTCGACTTAATTTTATGCTGCGTCTCTCAAAGAAATTGATCCGAGGGCCTTCGCAGGCAATCTTCTCGTCGGGCTTGTTTTGAGTGCTTTAAAAATTCTATTTTATCACATTAAATACAATATTTGTGTTTAATATTTTTAAAGTAAAGTTTATCAATTAACTAGGTTAAATTGTTAACAGTCATATGATTTGGCACTCGTTAATTGATATTTATTTTTATGTTGTAATGTATCATAAACTTACTCCAATTCGATCAATTTTTTATCGCCAGCGATCAAAATGTTATTAAAATAGCATAAAACTTCTTATTTATTTATATAAATATATTTTTGTCTGTAGATTTTACACATTATACATAAATAATATTATGGCTAGATATTTGATTTTTTTATTCATTTGTTTTGATAATCTAAATAGAATCGGGTTTTCATTGTGAATTTTTACTGATGAACTATCTTTCTTAGTTGGCGCATTTAAAGTTATGCGTTTAAACATGTTTTAATTTTGGAAAATTACTGCATTTGACTGCATATTTGTGCACTTTTTCCTAAAACTATGCGGCAACACTAAAACAAATATTTGTGTGTGTAGTAATTGTCCGAAGCCGTCAGTTCATCGTCGAATTCTTTACAATAACTTGTTAAAGTGTAAAAGTTTAAAAAGCACCATTTCGAGTGGCATAATTTTGTCCAGATTTCGACCAATTTTAATTTAAATTTTTTTAAGTWATAATTATTTATAATATTACATCTTGTAAAAGATATCCTTTACTTTAAAATAACGCAGACCTTTCCTGTATTTATTTACTTTATTACAATACTTTTTTTTCTTTTAATAATTGCATTTAATTGGCAATTTTTTATCTTAAAACAAGAGCCACAAAACAAGGTCTCGCCTGCTTTCCCGGCCATAATTTCTGCTAATTTAGCCTTTAGCTGGGCTCAGGAGTTTTATTTTTTTGATAAATCTCAACATTTAATTGATTTAAGTTTTAGCAATTTTGAATAAACTTGTTATCTTTGGTTCTTTAATTACAATAATTTTATTTAATCTTTGTATGCCTTTTAAATTACAAATTTAAATGGCTTTAATTTTTCCTAAATTGTAATTTTGTTTCAATTTAGTTTTAATTCAAGTTGTTATACTAATTTGTGTGTTTTCTAAATTAAAGCAATGTTCAGTCCTCTGAATTTAAGTTTCAAGCTGCCTAAAGCTTATCATATTTTAAAATAAATACTGCTTCGAGTTTGTATGCCAGATAATTTTTGGTGTTTAAAAGCGTAAAAAATTTTTTGTTGGCCGTCCTAGAATTAAGGCTAGATATAAAAAGCTATTTTTCAATAAAATTTTTTTGGTCATCTGTCTATAGTTTTTCGATTTAAGAAAATGTTTATAGTTTTGCCATCCATTTTTTATTTATTTTTATTACAATTAGTCCTATCATACCAATTTATTTTAAAAAAGCAAATTCTAGTTAAATAATTTGTTATTTGTATACAAGAAAATTTTAAAAATATAACATTGTTCCATCAAGGTTTTAATATTATTGTTTGTTCTAATCAATTTTAATAAAAGCGCATAAAATATGCTCATATTTTAAAATACACTCTTAATTTCTTAAAATATTAAATATAATTTTTGCAACCATTCGCATTAAATAAATTACCTATAACTAATTATAAAGAAAATATGAAGGCCAGTTTTGATACAATACATTGCGCGCAAATTTAAATGTGAGATAATTAATATCACAAAAAGTAATATAAAGTACGGTATATTGTATGCGCTACGCAGCTCCTGCAAACCCAGGAAATTTGCGTCCTGTCTATCAATAATAAAAACATTACTCTTCAGGTTATAATTATTTAAGCTATAAAGATGCAATGAGTCTGAAAGCAAATCCCATTCAAACGATTAATTAATTGTGTCAAACATTTAAATCATTTATAAKAAGAGAAACCCATAAAATCAACAAAATTTTGGGATTAACGACTAAATGCAAAAATAATAAAGTGATCAAATTTCGGAAGTATCTGAAATGTTAATAAAATTAAAGGAATAAATTTGACAAACAAAATTAAAATTTCAAACATCTTCAAAATAAATTAAACCTTTGTTCTTAGTCTCATTTTCTATATATGGGTATTTTTATTTAAATTTAAATTTAATGTAATTTATTGATAGTTTAATGAATATAAATGTTCTGTTTTCAGTGTAAGATTTATAGTGAAGTAAATAATAAATTTCAATACAACATTTAACATTATTAAATAAATTACGTGGGACTAAATTTAAATTTTATACGCATTAGATTGTATATCTAGTTTTTCATTTTTTTCAAAAACTTTTTTCTTAACAACCCAGGCCAATGTCCTTGCGACTGTAAATTGCTAAACACTGCTTCTGAGAGCTAAATATAATTCAAAGAGTGATCATTTTAACGAGCTCCGTTTGTGCAGTRGAACATAAATATTATTAATTGAGTATTATGATTTTATTTGAAGTTAAAAAATAACATTCAAATTGATTTAATGATTATGTTTTAATGTTTATTTGTTATAAAAAGTTTTTTTTTTAATTTCGTTCAAAATTCAATAAATGCTGAAATATTTGTTGCAGCCGTCTGGCAATAATTGGTAACAATGCCGTAATTTTATAAGAATAATTAAATTAAAATTTAGATTTTAATATTTTTCTTAAATCGTAATTGATGTCTTTGTATTAAGTTAATTTTATTTAATAATCTTGTTTTTTTATAGCTTGTTTATTTATCATAAATTAAATGATAATATTTAAATTTCTCTATTTATTTTTTAATCATATTATATTCTAACTTTAATAATGCTTGAAAAATTTTTTAAAAATCAAAAATGGATCTTTAAAGGTTTATTTTGAGGTTTTTTATTTTTTACAAAAACGTTTACAAGCCCATCGTATCGTACTGCAACTGCAACTGAAACGTCTTCAGCGATCGATGTCGACGTGATGTCAAGCCGGAAAATTTTTTATCGCCTGTCGGTGTAAAAGAGGGATCAAATGCAACAATAATTTTTTTTTAATACAATTACATTTTTAGTATCTTAACAATATTAAAAAAAACATAGATTACTTTTTGAACAATTTTTGAGTCTTGGGATTTTTTGTTGTATTATTTTTATTAACAACTTTTTCTACCATAAAACACCTTTCCATAATTTATTAGATGTGCCCGTTTAACAATGGATGAAATAATTATGTTTATAAATTTGTGAAAAATATTAACGCGTTTTTTTTAAAATTATAATATGCATTGTTTGGTCGCTAAAAATAAATGAATGTAATTATTTTGAGACTAATTTGTATATTTGTTTTATGTCAATTTTTTACAGGGGTCAAAAGTATTGTTTTTTTAAATATTCAAAACACAATACGAAATTTGTTTCTTAACTTGGCATCCTTTAAAAAAATGAATATTTTTATTAATTTAATTTAATTCAAATAGTACATTTAAAATTGTATAATAGTAACTTTTTGATATTTCTTATAATGACAAATATTGATAATTTGCTTATTTTAAATTCATTTTATTATTCCCATTAAATCTTTAACTTTCTTTTTTATTTTATCGGCCCGCGAAATTTTACGATTTTTTTTGCTTTTGTTAAATATTTACTCGTTAGCAAAATTAAACAACTTTTTTTTTGTTAATTATTTAGTTTTAAATTTGTATATAATTAAGTGCTTAGAATTATTATTAATTTAATTCAAAACGAATATCAAATGTTCTCAGCACCAAATCGCATTCTTTTTGTTAACTTTTTACTTTTTAGCACACTATTTCTTCAAAAATAAAATGTTCAAAAAAGTAACTAAAAAATTATTAGATGGGGTGTGTTGATGACCAAATTACTCTAACCGTCTGACTCTCTCTTTTTAACACACTATTTCTTCAAAAAATAAAATGTTCAAAAAAGTAACTAAAAAATTATTAGATGGGGTGCGTTGATGACCAAATTACTCTAACCGTCTAACTCTCTCTTTTTAGCACACTATTTCTTCAAAAAATAAAATGTTCAAAAAAGTAACTAAAAAATTATTAGATGGGGTGCGTTGATGACCAAATTACTCTAACCGTCTGACTCTCTCTTTTTAGCACACTATTTCTTCAAAAAATAAAATGTTCAAAAAAGTAACTAAAAAATTATTAGATGGGGTGCGTTGATGACCAAATTACTCTAACCGTCTGACTCTCTCTTTTTAACACACTATTTCTTCAAAAAATAAAATGTTCAAAAAAGTAACTAAAAAATTATAAGATGGGGTGCGTTGATGACCAAATTACTCTAACCGTCTAACTCTCTCTTTTTAGCACACTATATCTTCAAAAATTAAAATGTTCAAAAAAGTAACTAAAAAATTATTAGATGGGGTGTGTTGATGACCAAATTACTCTAACCGTCTAACTCTCTCTCTCTTTTTTTTAGCACACTATTTCTTCAAAAATAAAATGTTCAAAAAAGTAACTAAAAAATTAAATATTGCAAATAAATAAATTATTTTAATTGTTTTTTAAATTTAACATGCTTTTGATTTTAAATTCTGCTTTCAATATTGCCAAAAATTTTATATTCACTTATTTATTTGTATTTATTTGAAGTGTGTACCTATCCTTTTATAAAGGCGGCAAAAAAGAATAAGTTATTATGAAATTTGATTTCTATTTATTGTTTTGTTTAAACCAATTAATAAAAATTATTTAAAGAAAATAGTGTTATTAAAAAATCGAATTATAAACAATATTATTTTAAAATGCACGGATAGATAAACCAGTTCGATTGATGCTATTCGACCCAATTCAAATCCTAATTTCCAAATTTAAAATTTAAAAAAATATTACATGAACACACCTAAATGAAAAGAAGAAGGGGACCTCAACAATTATATTAAGTATTAACTTTTGTAGCGCATAAATAAAATTTATATAATCAAATTAAACAATAAAAAATATTCATGCTTTTAATTTTTGAAAAAAATCTAGATTTGGCGCAAATAGCTTTGAATAATTAAAATGGCCAAGGTCCTGCGCGGCAGGGTAAGGTGTTTACGCACGATAAGACACGTAAAGTTTTATTTCGCAAGCTTTATAATTATTAAAGAAAATGAGACAATTAGTTTTAAAAAATATTAAGAATAAACTTGTTAAGATTCAGCGATTTAACAATGTAAATAAACGGACTAAATAGTGTCAATAAAGAAAATTATAAATCTATTAACAACCAAATAAAAGAAAAAAGCAAAATTTAAAAGAGCTGATTGCACTGCGACGTATTACTGCGCCTGCAACGAACCTGGGTCAAATCATCTTTGTGGTCGGAGAGCTCCCGGCTGTCTTATAAAACAAATGGTAAAGCTGCATATGGTCCGTCGAAACTTATAATTAAATGATAATTTCTTAAATAATAATATATTACAGTAATTGATTCATAACAAATTAAAATATAAAGTTAAAGCAAAAAAACCCACAAAAATATACAATAGTAATAAAATCACGTAAAAAATCAATATTAATTGCTTATACTAATAAATTTCTGGATCATTTTTTTACAAGTTTGATTATATTGCTCTTTCCTTCTAAGATTTTTTTTTATTAAACATGAGAGTATACCGCTTCATTTTATTGAGAAAGTTTTAAATATTTGTATTAATTATTTTGAAACAATCAATTATTTATGTGGAAATGCCCGATTTAACGCACTCGCATTGTTGGTATTACTTTCTTATAATAGAAATTTGTGTGTAAGTGTTAAGCTAACGAATAAAATGAATGGCATAGAAGAATTATTTCGCACAGTTATCAAATAAGACTCAAAGTTTTAAAACATAAAACGTTTTTTAGCTTTTTTATTTTATGCTGTTTTTTTAAGATTTTGCTTGCTTGGAATTCTAAAGTTTTTGTTCTAGCAAGTGGTTGGTTTAGAAAAAACTGATTTGTTCTGTACAATGAACAAGAGTTGATGTTAAGTCATTTCGTTTAAAAACAATATGCTAAATTGAGTTCTAAGTGTACAGTGAATTACGACAATGTATCTAAATTTGTACAATTTATTTAATAATGAGTTGCTTTCATTTTACTACTGTAAAGAGACTTGATGATATAATGTTTTTTATTGCTTGAAATGTTTGTTAATAGGATTTATTAATATTCGACGAATTTTTAATATATTATTTGTTAGGCCACCCGCCCAAGTTCTTTGCAACTTGTAATCAATATTAAATTTCTTTTGCTCTAATTTCCATCTCTTTAGTTTGAATTTAAATTGCCCGGCGCACGTAGCCCATACAGAACCAGGTATAAAAGAAGATTTTCGGGCGTTAAGTCAATGATTAAAAACACGTTAATATTTACAACTAGCATTAGTCTCTGCTTCCAGAATAAAACAAATTATGTGTGAAGTAACATACAAATCTGACCATTAATTAAATATTATATTTTTATAAATCGTGCTAAAAGCACCAATCTGTAGGACGCTGTTGTTAAAGCATATGTAAGTAACACATAAAATTTTGATTAATTTTAAACTTCATATCTTCTGTTGGTTAACAATTTTATAACAATATATAACGATTTAATTCTATTTTGACAAATGAAACATTAGCTGAAATCCTAGTTTTGCCATATTCTGGGTTTTCATTAAAATACATTGTTATTAAACAAGTCGTTTACATTTTTTCTTTTAARAAAACCCATTTCTGAATTACGCATTGTTCCATTTGTGCAATATTGTCGCCTAGTACTTTTCGAGATTCATTTTAAAAAGGTAATACTTTATTTGTTTTTTAGTAGTTTTCAGCAAAATTTGAATTCGTAAATAATTATTTGATGAAATATTTAATTTTGTGAGTTAATGACATGCTTAATTTCGCTAAATTTTCTTTACTTATCTTCTTGAACGGATATTTTGTTTTATGTTGACACTTTTTATTTTTTTTATTTAAATTTTTGATTAATTCGATTTAAAAAAACACCGCTTTTGAAGATTTAGCTTTTTTCTTCTTTTAAATATTAAAATCGTTTCGTGTTTTTGGTATGTTTGAAATAAAATTTTATGTTGTAAATCTTGAAAATAAATTACAAGGTCCGCATTTAATGAAAGCTTTTTATATTTAAAGGTTTCAAGTAGATGGGCATTGATTGCCTTTTGAATAGACCAGATCCGTCACTTTTTTTTCTTTCCAAGTGCAGCTCAGTCAATCTCTCCTTTTCAGTCTTAATTTGGTTCAAAAAGCTGATGTTAACATCTTTATTTATTTTTTAACAATTTATTTTAGAAAATATATGACGGATGCGTATAAACTGCTTACTACTTTTTGTCAAATTATTGTTTTTTTTTGAAACTCTAGCTTAATATTTGCGTTTTTTACTTTTAAAATTACTACTCAGTGTTCCACGAGTTGACTGCCAGCCAAAATTCCACTGGCTTTCCATCACTTTCAGTGATAATCGAATTTGAATATTTTTGTTGTTGTCGCACTTTGAATGATTGTATTGTTTTTTTATTTAATTACTATAAAAGATGGATTGTAGCAAATCAGCGGATTTAGCCTTTTTTAATAAATATGTATTCAAATACTGAAAGAAAATCAGGATTCGTATTACATTAATAACATAAACTTTGTCGGCTATTCACTATTTTAAACTTGACTGTTTCGCGAATTTTGTTTAACTTTAGTTTGATAGCATTTTTAATTTACTTTTGTAACACTTTTACACATTTTTTGGAAATTCATTCAGATGTAAGTCCGCAATTAAAGAAAGTAAATACGGCTGCAACTATAAAAGAACAAGATGATTTACATCATTCCAAACAATATTGCTAAAAGCTTTTTAATTTATAGTTATAAATTATAAAATTGCAAATATATATATATATATATATATGTATTTTTGCATATTGGTAATCCTTTATTTTCAAATTTACCTTCATAAAGTTAAATAAGTTAATACAAGGTATTAATAATTCGTTAGTCGTGATAATCGCGGAGTTGTTTACTTTTATTTACACTAAAATGCGTACTTATATAAAATTGAATAAATAAAATAATAAAAATTTAAACAATAAGCTTTTAATATAAATATGGTTAACCAATTATTCAAACAAATAAGAACGGATTTTATGTTCAATTCTAAAAATGAAATTGCAAAAATATCATACAATTATTTCTAAATAATATAAAAATGATCTTTAAAATTACCAATAAACTTATAAGGTCATATTTAAGTATTGAATAAGATTAATAAAATGTATTTGAAACTTTTAAATATTTAACATTCGGAAGGCTTTGAATTTCTTTAAGAAAAACTAAAATAAATTTKCAAGTATTGGCTGCTTTCCGTAGTCATTTATCAAATAAAAGCAATTTGTCCAAATAATCTAAAAAATGTTTATATAAATGCTCTWGAAATCTCAAACTATAAAGTTATTTATTTAAAAAACTTTATTATTAAAATTCTTATTGCAAGGAGGTACTCGAATAATTTAAATTAACAACAAAAAAAAATTAAAATTTTGAAAAAAATCAAACGTAAAATGTAAATTTAAAATGAAAAACTCATAATAAACAATAATAAAAAGTCTTGTCTTAATAATTAAGAATTAACCAGAGCAAATTTTGTACTCAATAAATTTTACTAAACATCATAATTGTGCTGCAAAATATAGAATAATATAAAATGAATGAAAAGGGTCAGATAATTGAAAAAACTATAATTTAGCACCGGTGAATTGTTGCTCAGAAACTGGATATTATAAAAAACACAACAGGTAAAAAATCAAAATTCTAAATAAAAACAAACTATAAAATATTATAACGTGCATTTAGAAAAATATCTTTTATAATAAATGTAATCGTTTAGCATTTTACATCTAAAACATAAAAAACAACTAATATAATATTAATGAGTATAATATTTAGATAATATCGATAATTAAATTTGTATTACGCAGGTATGTTCAAAAATGATAATTATCTTTTTCTAATTTGTTAAGGGATTTGCAACCAAAATTACATTTTTCATGCCATTTATAGTTTTTTAAATTATTTTTTGGCAACTTTTTGAACATATTTACGTTTTTCGCCGTTTATTAATAAATACCGTTCTTCCTTCTATTTTCTTCAGTTATTTTCTTTAATTTTTGGCATCGATCGTTGTCGAAGAATTCCAGTGGTGTACTAGCTGGTTTATGTAGTAGCAATTTTTTAAATGATTTTTTGGGGAAAAATTTTTGCATCTTTAACGCATCCACTCATTTTCATTTAACCAATCTTTTATTTTTGTAAATACATTTTACTTATTAAAATATGTCTTTGGTAGACATTTTTATTTTATATTTGTTTTAATATTTAGTATTAGAATGTTTAGTTTCCTAATTTAATCTAGGCACAAAATTTATCGGAAATTTTAATTTTAAATTTGGTATATATTTCAGCATGTCTTGTATAATTTTGATTATTCATTACTTAATTTATATGAATAATGCAAGACACCAGCATTTACGCGTAGTCTCCTAATTCTTGTTTGCTCGGGCACTGACTTTGCCAGTGCTGTTTTTTGTAAAACTTTTCTTAATTATGATTTTATTTGAAGAAAAACAAAATCGTATATTGGATTACTTGTTCTTCTACGCAATATTAATGAGTTTAATACATTTCATTTAGCATATTTATATTATTATTTATTTTATATCCAATATTTTGTATTTTTTTAATAAATTTTAGATTTATGGCTTACGCTCAAAAGGACCGGATTTGGATTATGCTCACTGTGACCTTGAATATTTTAATGAACACAYAAATTTTTTTGTTTTATAAATTTATATAATTAGTTCTTGATTGCTTAATTTTAATGTTTTTCCTTGTTAACTGGTTTATTTTAATTTGAGCATATGCGCAATAAATGAACTGAGTTAAATAAATCAATCGTAAATTTTGTTTAAAAAAATACTAAATTTATTGAAGATTTAATTACAATAAAATTACTATTTTACAATACTTTTTACAYATCGATTTTGTCGATCCAATTATTTTGAAATTAAGAAACGTTTTTATCATATGTTTGATAATATTTAATGTAACTTTTTTGCACATAATTTTATTTTTACAATTTTTTCAAAAGCTTCTGTATTTCTTTTGTTGCTATCTCGCTTTATAGTTTAATCAATTGCACGTTGGCGAATTGTTAGCACAAGCTTATTATGTATGGCTTAAGTTTTTCTTATATTTCATGCGTACAAACTTTTATATAGATTAAACACCAATCACACCTGTTCGAATGCATTTAAATTGTTTTTTAAATTAGCAGCAAATCATTTAAATTACAGTTAAATTAATAATAAGTATATAATTCTGTTGCGTTGTTTTTTCTTTTAATTTTTTGTATAATAATTTTGTTTATAACATTGCAATTACCTCTTCTGTTTCAATGACTATAACTTTATTAAGCCGGCGTTAAAACATTATCATTTGTTTATTTATTGCGAAAAGTAAGATATGACTACAAAAAGCACATATGGCGTAAACAATTTTATAAAGTATTGTAAAATTATTACATCTTCATTCTTAAGATAATAATTGTAAATCCATTTTACATAGAAAAAAAAGGCCAGCGAAAATCAATAAAGTTATTCAATTAGATTTCAAACACAGAAGAGCAAAAAATCACTCGGCAATTGGTGTGGAGCGAATAACAAATTATTTTTGAAAGTTGTTGTCACGTTTACTGCTCGAACCAGTATATTAAATACATTGTTAATAAATAAACAAAATTGTTTAAATTTAAAATTTTTATGTTTATGGCACCAGACCGCTAAGGTTTAATATACTTTAATTTTAATTGCAAATCCCTTTTGCCTAAGTTTTTGTAAAATAATAAGAGGGGTCCGGATTTATATTTTTTAAACTATTTTTTGTTTAATTGATCGCGAAATGCGTTCAAATAACAACCTACTTTAGATTTTTTTAATAAAATTTATTTAGTTCTTCAATTGCCAAATGATGTTGTCTTGTTCATTATTGTTGGTGCTTTCAGTGGCTGTAAAGACAAAGCAATTGTCAGTTGATATTTAGTAATAGTTTTCTTTCTTAGATATTCATTTTTATATTATTACATTTATACTGAAGTTAGAATCATTTATTACTTGATTAAAACTTGTTTTGGAAACGGGCAGAATGAGTGAACCACAATTTTTATTCATTTGATTTGGGAGGAATAATATTCATTATTTTTCATTGGTTTTGTTGCACAATTGTTGAAAAATGGGTTATTTATTAACTTTTGTTAGATATTAGGTTCTTAATATTTATAAATATATTTAATTATATAACGGGTAATTATGGTTGTTGGTATTAAAGATTTTGTTTTCGATATTCGCCCTTTTAAAGTGACAGAGCTTAGCAACAAGAAATCGACAGATTAGTAAAATAAAGAATACTAAAAGTCGATAGAGTTACATGAAGTCATCAAAATAAGCCGTACTGTTTTTTAAATATACATTCATTGTTCCAATATATGATTGTGCGTAGTCTTACTAGATTATTTGTATTTTTGTGGTAAGTGCTTTTCCTTTATTTCCATTTTTTTYGACGCTGCTTAAAGCTCCCATGGATTATTATGGAACTCGCGAAAGTCAATCGCGAACAGTCCTCCTTGCGCCTCTGGTTTGAGTCTACTAAAAATAAACATGTTTTTAATTTTTATAAAAAACCAACATGGTAAACTGGCAGCCTGTGCGACGTCTATTTAGACTCCTTGCATTTTTATAACCTGAGTGCGGTTAATAATTATTTTAGTAATTTTTATCAATTTATGAGAATGTTTTTTAAATATGCAATCATTGTTCCGATATATGATTGTGCGTAGTCCAACTAGATTAAACTTTATATTTTTGTGGTAATTGTTTTCCTTTATTTCCACATTTTTTAAACTAACCCGTCAATTTGTCTGCTTTGTTATGTAGGGAGGAAGACGCCAACTCGTCAAATTATATTTTGCAAAGCAAAAATTTAGTTTTATTTTTTAAAGTTTTGTGGTTAAAATCTATTTTTCGTCCCTTATAGATTATTTATATTTCTTGCATGGGTTAGATTTTTAACGCTTATTTCGTCTGACGGCCTAACATATAAAGGGCTCCTGCTGAACAGACAATGCTGTTGAGGACGTTCTAAACGGCTCTGTGTATACATTTAACTTTCCAACACAACATTGGAATTTACATATTTTCAGTTGTTTATCAGTGGGACGTAATAAATAAATAATATTTAAAACCCTTTTAATTTGACATTATATTTMGATGATGCAATTTTTATTGATTTTTTGCAATCCCATGACGACTTTTGGCCATAGCTTACATTTCAAAATTAAAAGTTTACTCACAAAAAGCGATTGATTTCGAAATATAATAAATTTTTTAAATTTATATAACATTTATTATTATTATTATATTTAATAAATTTATTCAATTTATTTTAACATTTTATTTTAAGATATTTCATAAAAATCTTTTAATCCCGGCGTTTCTATCAGCATCGTCAGACTGCTTCCAATGAGGGGGGGGGGGCGTCGGCGGTGCCGATAGGCGCCGCCAAGAAATTTTGAATTTTTGATTCAATTGTTAACAGATTTTCGGCCAAAAATGTAAAAATCCGGGTCATTTTATTTTGGCACTTTTTGGGGTTTAAGATGAATATTTTGGGGTTTTTTGGTCAATATTTTAAGTCAATATTTCGCGGTTTTTAGTCATAAATCTCGGCTCTAGTGATAAGAGTCCGGGAAATTTTTTTTTGAGATTTAACGAATTTGTTAAGAAAATTGCTCCACAATTTTACAAAAATAAAATTAAATTTCAATTATTTGCTTCGTCCACCATAGATGCTACCGAAAGTGATAAAAAATAATTACACAGTCGGGGTCACTCAACCTTGAACAAAGTTTTTTATTTTTTTAATATTCAGTGAATTCGTCCAATCACACTTGCGAATTTATTTAATTAAAAAAAATTAGGAATTTAAAAAACTTTTGGAATTGTTTACACATCGTAAAGGTCAGAGGAGGTTTGAAAAAACAAATAGCGCCGACCAGATCTGTACTCCCACCACAGTTCAACTCCCCCAACCACTCACCACTAAACCAGCTTTTTATCAAGGGAGTCCCATAACATCCCATCATTAGGGGGTGTATTTTTCAAACCAAAAAACAGATAAACCGGTACCCCCGGTTTTCGGTTAGGCCGGTTTTACGACCCCCGGTTTTCGGTTTCGGTTTTGGGCCAAAAAAGCCGGTTTTCGGTTTCGGTTCGGTTAACCGACCGCCAACAACCCTACTATTTTAGTATCGTGTTTTTTGAGTAATGATTTGAATCCTTTCATTCAAGCTATCTTTTTTTCATGATATTTATTTTTTTGTATCTTTTCTTGGTTATGTTGGTATTTAAATTTTATTGGCAATTTTTTGAGTTTTTTTTTTACGTTATTGAGTGCCGACCAAATTTAGATTTTTTAATTAAATTATATTTAATCATGAGTGAATTGTTGTCTAATAATTTTTCTTAACCTACTTCAGTTATAAGATATTAATGTATCGTTTAGTTTAAAAATTAATAAAATATTATGCCCATTATTTCTTTTATAGTTTATTAACGACAACAATAGTTGTGACTAGTAAACAATGTTCGTGTGCCGGTGTTTCTAATCTAAATAAAGGGCTAAATGCATTCCGCAGCCAAAACAATACTTACTTTGATTCTGCACGTCGTTTGAACATCAAAAGTAACATGCTTCAATAATTGGACATGTGAACAATAATTGAATCTGAGAAACTTGATAACACCAATACAAAATCAATAACTATCTTATTTGATTTAGCTTCAACTTTGTTTACGGTATTATTTTTATGTCTTTGCTTTTTATCAATTTAGAATTGGACCCATGCTTTTTGATACCGTTGTAATTTGAACAATTATTTTGCTTTTTAATAAATTTATCTGCAAACAGGAACGGATGAACACGGAGAAAGTGGCATATTCTTTTATATTCACAATTTATAAAACGTCATTTGACTTGCACAATGGTAGCTATGAGTTACTTAAGAAAATGCGCATTTATTTTTCGTAGTAATCCTTTTTAATATAATATTCTTCAATTTCATAATGTTGCTTAACTCTTTATAATAATACAGAGATAGTAAACATTATTCCGTTTTTTAGTGTTTTCGTTACTTTCATTTATAAAACTAACGTACTTTTTAAGCTTAGTTCAACCTTTGTAAATATCCTTTTAATTCACTCAATTGACTTTCAATATTTTACGGTTTTTATTGTATATTTAATTTAAGTTTTATGCTTTCTAAATCAAACCATTTTTTTATAAGTGAGGCATTGACAATAGTTGCCATGATATCGTGTTCGTTTTCTCGCGGGAATGCTGTACTGCTGTACGGTTTAAAAAGACCGCCGTATTGATTTTTGTATATAATATTTTAAAAATAACTTTAACTTCTCATTATGAAAAATTCATTTGTATCCCATAATTTGTTTTATTCTTTCAAAAGCTTTTTTTCAAATTATTAAATTGTTTTTCTATTTCTCAACGGTTTAGCCTTCGTGCTCACCATAAAATCGCTTTAAAATATTTTATTAGATTTAATATTTCATACATATTAATTCTTTTTTTAGGTTTTTATTGAATTAATTTTTTTCCTAATGAGGTCTTAAGTTAAAATTTTTGATTCAAATAATTTAATATGTATTTTTGCTCAAACTGTTTAGTTTTTATCCTTTATAAAAATAATTGAATAAATAATAGTTTGTTGTGCTAATCGCAGAGTAAATTCTTTTATATTATTATACTTTTTTTTTAAATATAAATTATACATAATTTCATTTTTGCTATTACTATTATTTGGCAGTTTGTTAGACAATTTAAAAAAAAAATTGTATTATTTAATTTTTAACTTTTATTCAAAATGTTTTTGTTTCAAAAATATAGTTATTAAATTTATGGCTAATTTTTAAGATTTTACAAATTTTATTAATAATATCATTGTTTGTTTTAAATTTTCTTTTAAATGCGTCAATTGCTTAGACCAAAAATGTGTTTTTTTTTGGCATCTAAACTGTCATATTTTATTTATTTTTAATAATAGATAAAAGTTAGGATTTTTAATTAATTTATTTTGTTAATATAATATTATTAATCCATGTCTGTACTAAGAAAAATGGATCTCATCGGAAATACTCCCTTTAATAATTTAATAACATTTTATATTCAATTTTTAATCCATGGGCAATTCTTCGATCAATAAAAACGGTTTTGTACTTTCAATCTGGGTTTATCATTTCGTATTAGTAATAATTATTCTTGTTTTATTACATTATAACATGTTCGTAGGAAGTTTTTGACTTTCATACTTTATCTTTACTTTTTTGCCACTTTTGATTGACCTCATGCGTCAGCGGTCATTCTGCGTGTGCTGACATACAAGAATCAGGCAGGAATTCCGGTAATTAGCTTATTAAGCTTTGATAATTGTTTTTATTTATGTTTTTAATTCTGGTGCAATATTAAATCATTATAAAAATTATATTTTTTTTAGTTACAATTATTTATATGCACAAATATTAGCGTTGTTACTTTTACGATATCGTTTTGAGCATTTTATCGTCTTATATAGGACTTACATAAGTTGAATAATTTTCACTAGTAATTAGAGCTGTTCGAGATTCTCAGTCTCGGTTCTCGAGTCGAGAAATTTCTCGGTTTTTTTGGGTCTCGGTCTCGGTTCTCGGTCTCGGGTTTTTAGTCTCGGAAAACGAGACTTTTTTGCACTGGTAAAGATGGCATTTTTGGTGAGAAATCATTAAAGAATTATGGGCTTGAAAGATTTGAAAAATACACAATGACAAATTTAGAAATGCTTAATTTAATTTGCACATAATCCACCCAGTGCCCGCGTGGCTCAGTGGTTAAGTTCTGCATCTAACTTATCTATCGGAGCTTCTATTCCCCGAGTAAAATCCATTTTATTCTTTTTAATTTAATAATTATTCTATTTTATTGATTCTTATTGTTAGTCACAAAATAAAAAACATCACTCAGAAAACCTTATAAAATGTTGTTTTTTTTTAAATTGTAGGTACATTTTCCTAACTAAATTCACTAAACTTTAATTTTTTCCCCGGCGGTGCCTGTCGGCACTGCCGGACCCATTATCACTCCTAAAAAGCTTCAAAAAGGTACCCGTATTTTAAAATTTTTGTTGCAATTCTCTTAACAAATTGAGTAAAAAATTCAAATCTTCGCGAAATTTTTGTTAACGTGCGATTTTACTAAAAAGGTGGGGGAGGGGTCGGCGGTGCCGATAGGCGCCGCCGAGAAATTTTTTTTAAATTGATTTGTTTTTGTTAGGGAAATTGATCCAAAAATTCATTTTTTCCTTGAAAAGAACTGAAATCTTCAAAAATTTCAACAAGTCTGTCTGTCAATGCCGGGTTATTTTTTTAAAAAAAGATATATTTTTGTTCCACTTTCGAAGGTCTCTTTCGTTTCGATTTCGATAATTTCGAGGATCTTTCTGGTGTTCTTAAAAATCGAAATAAAAAAATTTCGTTTTCGACCCACCCCTGATCGGCACCGCCGACCCCCCCCCCCCCCCTAAAAGTGAAGTAGAATTTTCAAAAAATTGTATTTTTGAAAATTCCTTAACAAAATAGCAGTAAAAACGGAAAATGCACACTTAAAAATCGAAATTGAGAATTTGTGGAACTTAAAATCAAAATTTTTTAGTGAATTTCGAAAAAAAATTTGAAATTTCTCGATTCTCGGTTCCCGAGTCGAGAAATTTCTCGGTTTTTTTGGCTAAAAACAAAAAATAGTTTTAATAAAAGTACATTAGGTCACCTAAATAAGGTTGCACAAATACAATATAAATATTTTAATATTAATTGTGACAAATAAAACGCAATTTTTTATATTACATTTTGCTGCTCAACTGCATTGTGTTTGTAATATTTTGGTTATTGTTATTGTTTTTTATAATTATCTTTAATTCTTCAATATTATGTTTTTATTTTAAATATTAATGTTTTTTATTTGTTAATTAGCATTTCTTATCTTCTTCGGGATGTGGCACGTTGATTTCTCTTTTTTGGGCGTTCGTAATTTATAAATATTTTATGTATCTAAATATTATTTCCAATTTAGTAACTAATCGATTAATGCATTGATAATCTTTTCAACGTTTCTGAATTATTTAAACCGTGTTTTTTATTTAAACCTGTCGAACAAACAAATTTAAAATTAGGTTTAGTGACAGAATAGCGCTTTTTTAGAGCTTAAATTCGGCCGACAAGTTTTTGACTGTTTTTGTCAAATTTCCCAATCTTTTCTTAAGCTGTTATTTGGCTCTATCATCAATTAAATATTTATGTTTTTACATGCGTAGTTATCATTAACTTTTTATTAGGAATAAAGTGGCATTAATATAGTTTTCAACCATTGTTGTATTATATTTTGTCCGTTACATTTTTACAAGTTATTTTTAGTTTTAATGGATTTTGTTTTAACTTTTACTTGGTTACTTCTCAATTATATTTTTTTTTAAATTGATTTATAATTAACCAAAGAAGTGCACGTCAGCGCAGTTATCGATAATATTTAACCTTATTATTAAGTAGCTTAAAGCTTTAGCCGTTTTACAAGTGTAGTTTATAAACGATTTAAAACTAGAATTTTAAAACATAATGTTGGAAAGGGTTTCACTTTTTGCCGAAAAAGCAAGCAAACCAAAGCACAAATTGGAAAAATATAAAAATAAAAATTCATTCATTAAACGTGATCTTATGTAAAGATGATCAAAACTGATAAAACTATACAAATTGGTACGTTATCACGCATTCTTAACAAAATTAAAAGAAAAAATATTTGTTGGAAATATGTTAATTTCACAAATTAATTACATACTAAAAATCAGAAGAATTAATATAAATTAAAGTAATAAAATTAATAAGTGATTAAAAAGAAATAAATTTACGTTAAGCACAACAAATAAATTTTGTTTAAATATTCAAGCTTTTTTTATTCAATTTCTTTTGTAAAAAAAAAGATAAAGACCTTCTTTAATACAGATTTATTTAAAATAAAAGAGGATTTGGTAAATACTTTTTTTTCTGATCCTTGAACAGCAGGGGTGTTCGTAACAGCCAAAAAAATTGGTAACTCGTAACCCGTAACTATAACAGTCAAAACCCCCGGAATTTTAAGTAATCCGTACTCGTAAGTAGTAATTTCCAAAAATTTTTTTTAAACTGTTCGAGAGTGGAGGATGTCCGGCGGTGCCGATAGGCGCCGCCAGGGAAATTTTTGAACATTTTAATGATATTGTTAAGAAAATTAAAGCAAAAATTCAGAAAGGCGTGATGAATTTATTTTAAAAATTCTTGTATCTATTCTTTTTTTGCTTATCTTTAATTAAAAAATATTATTTAAAAAAGCTTATTAATGAAGGGATGCAAATGTGAGTAGAGGGGAAAACCAATAAATAAGTGCTTGCACTCAAGCGGGTTTGAACCCAACACATAACATACGACTCACCAAAAGGAGAAACCACCAGGCCATCGACCTACTTGGGAGACATGCCTTACATTTTTGTTTCATTTTTCTTATAAAAATTGTTGAAAAATTTCAGACAAAAAAGTCTATTTATCCGGATTTCGGATCGGATTACCCAAAATTTCTCGGATCGGATTTCGGATTGGGAAAAACACCGGATTTCGGATAACGGATTTCGGATGATCCGCTGCAACCCTGATGCCGATAGGCGCCGCCGAGAAATTTTTGAAATTTTAATTCAATTTGTTAGCGATTTGCAATCATTTAAATAATAAAAGATTCTAAAAAGCAATAAATAATAATACAAAATCTTTGTTTAAAAGAAAATATATTTGTTTAAAAAGTTTGAAGTATTTTATGCTTTTCATTAAGACTTATATTTTATGGAACCTGGAACAGCATGCTTTTTAGATTATACTTTTTATTATTCGGATTTAATGTTACTTATAAAAATTATTGATTTCTTTGTTATTTTCAAAAAATCAAAAGGTGCTTGACGTTTCACATACATTAATGTTATGGCCTTCAAATAATTACAATAATAAAATCCGCTAATAATTACAATAATAAAAGCCGCTAATAATTTATGCAAAATTAAATATTTATTGTCAAAGGTTATTTAATTTAAAGTTTATATTAACTTAAACATCAATAAAAGTTATTTTTTTGTTGAATTTTGACGCGCAACGGGGCAATCGCCGTATTTTGAGTATATGGTGCGACTGCTAAGTTTGTAGCAAAAGTATATGTCGTCTATATTCTTTTAAGATGGCCCTTCGCTCTGGAACATATAGGCCTCTGTACTCACATCGTCGGTACCGTAGGCAAGTTTGTATTAAATGTAAATTCCACTTTCTCACAGGCCAGAAAGAAATATTTTATACATGATTTGGTAAAAATATATTTTATTATATTCACATAAACGTAAATGTTGTTATTACTTTTTTATTTATTTTTTAAACATATTTTGCCAATATATGAATCTTTTAAAAGCTTGACTTATTTGTATTATTTGCCTATTCGTATATGTTCAATTACAAGCATTTTAAATTACGCTTTTTGCTCGTTTTTGTGCTGCTCCCGTTTTATTTAGCTTAGGAATAGTGTGATAATGCTTAATTTTGTGAATATTAATATTTATTTTACTTTTTTTCGCAACTTCTGTGACACCAAGTTCGACGAGAAGCGTCTGTTTCACCCAAATAAGCCAGACTATAGCGCTGGAGGCCCAAAGCACCACAAAATTAAATTTAATATGAGTGATGACACCACACGCGGTGCTTGCCAATGATTTTTGGTATTACATATAATTTCACCAATAATGCACAGCAAGTACAGAATTCCGAAATTGAAGACGAGTGAACAAGAACGACTTGACAGGCGCTCAATTCAAGTAAAAGATGAAGGAATTTCATATGTAACATTCAAATAAAATGAAATTTAAAAACATCAGCGTTTTAAACTTATTTATATACTTTAATTAAGTTGTTAAATGCTCAAAAAATAAATATTACTTTATAATTTTATGCAATTGCGAATTCTCAAATTCGGGCTCGGTGGTTTTTATTAATACGATTATATTGCAATAAATAAAGAAGTCAATAAATAAATCATGTAATTACTCAAGAAATCGTCTTAATAAATTTTCTTTCAGCAGTCAGAAAACAACGGATACAGGGATATACGCGGATATGAGTGTCATATCCGTTATCCGCCCGTATACGGTTATATCCGTGGATATCCGGGTAACCGTGAGCACGCCTGATTTTTGGTCTAAAAAATTGGAAAAAATTTTCTCAGCGGATATTCGGACATCCGTGGATTAGATACGGATATGAATTTCGAAAAATGAGACGGATACATACGGATACGCCGCGGATATATCCGGAAACAGATTTAAAAATTTGTATCCATTAGCACCCTGCCCAGTGTACCCCTAGAATCAATTTTTTTTATCGCATTTAGAAAAAATAGTTCTTGAAAGATTTGGATCATTTCAATTTCAATTGTTGTCAAAAATTTTTTGCAATGCATAAATCGATGGTTGGTAAATTGGGTAGAGAATCAAATAAACGCAAAAAAAAAGTTTATTAGAATAATGTGTTTAATCAATATTTTTTTTTGTATTTTTATTTTTGCATTAAGAAGAAAAGTGACTTACTGTAACAAGAAATTTATTAATATTTTTAATTTTTTGTTTTAAAACAAAGCCTATACGAGTTTAAACAAATTTTTTGATCTAAACAATGTTAGTTTTACTATTTTCTGTTTTTTGTTTTGATTATTTTAACATGTCTTTTCCCTTTAAATGGCTTAAAATTTGTGAATAAAAATTGCCAATAATTGACAAAATATTTTTGTTGCATTATTATAGTATACGTTTTTTATTACAAATTTTATTTTCATGCTTAGATCGTTATCCGCTTTCTCGGTTAACCTTCTCCTACGAGGCGTTTCCCAAATTATTTCAGAACGTCGCCTTTGTTTGGCACGCAATCTTTATTATTTTTATCGATTGTAGGAACTTTTGAAGTGTTCACTAGCGCTGTTATTCGTGTTTCAACTATTAATATGTAGCTTATATTTAAAACGGATAAAAATTTGTAGCTTTTTTTGTTATTTAATTGGGAAATTGAAATTGTTAGGTCCGTTCAAGAGGACCTATTTTTATAAGGTAGGTATATTTAAAATTTTATCATTTTAGTTCTTTTGATATTTAAAGTTATCAAGCTTTTTTATGTATTATAAATTATTTTTGGTTACTTAAAAAAATAACCATTTAAAACGCATATCTAATGTTGAATCTTTGCCAAACTTAAATGTTTTTATGTGGTTTTTGTTTGAATCGTACACATTGTCAATCTTAGCTGATATGTCCGAAATCTGCTCTTCAAATGACGAAAACATCATCTAGTAATATTCAAATTTTAAACTAAATTTATTTTATAAATGATCAAAATCATTTCAAAACAGTATAAAACTTAAATTTAAATTAATATCTCGAATTATTAATATTAAAATTAATGAAAACGAATGAATATTAACTAAAATATAAATTAAATTAACCCTTTCAAACAGCATTTTAAGTAATAAAATTCAAAGGCAAAAAAATAAAATAATTTATACCTAATATAGAATATATTCTAGATTAATTTAACCTTGTTTTGATTCATTAAATAATAAATTTCTTTTATAATTTAATTTAAATATGATTATTTATTTACTTAGCGAAAAAATAGAGAAGAAACATAAATAGTAAAAGCAAATTTATTAGTATTTTATATTCTTTAAAAAGTAATTACTAATTTAATCTTTTTTTAAATAAATTTTGAACTCAAATCATATTTAATATTATATATTTTGAAAAATATAGTATTACATTATTTATTTCACTTAATATTTTTGTTGGTATGTGCATTTATATATAAGTTCTTAGATTTTGGGTCCCCGTGAAGGGCTGGTTCACGAAAAACCCAGTGGATGTCAACCTTTAGTTTTAATAATTACAATTAGTTGTTCGTTGCTGATTGAATATTTAATATTAAGTAGCGCAATTAATTTGAAAGTATTTCAAAAATGCCTACTTTATACAATACATTTGGTAATATAATTCGTTCTGGTCGAATGTTTTATTTTAACGTATATAAATTGTCTTCCGGCACAAATTATGCATCGTCTCAGTTGCATCGTATTTCAAAATTTAATACTATTTTAAGTTACAATGTCGTTTATAATTTAATTTTTTAATTTTATTTTCGCAAGCAAAAACATTAGCAAGCATTCAATGAAATTCTAATCATGCAAATGTGGTTACAATAAAAAGTATTCTTTGGTCTCGAAGTTTATGTTTTTAAACTATTTAATGAATGTGATCATATATGATAAATTTTTATCCGTATTTGTGTCTTATGACATAAAGCTTTTTTTATGTAGGAAACATATTATAACGATGTAAAATACTTTTTTAATTTTTCAATATTGGAAAACAAGTTTCTTTGTGCCAAAAGTATTAATAATGTTTATTGTTTAGAATTCAAATAAAAAAAAGTTCTTAATTTTTCTTCATCAATTTATCCATATTTACAATATAATTTTCTAAATATAGATAAACTTTTGTGTTAACAACAAGTTATGATATGCTTAATTGAACCAAGTAAATAAAACAAAATACTTAATATTACATTTAAACTTTATACGCATATTAAAAGTAGTAAAAAAGAAAGCAATAACAAATTTTAAACAATCAATCACATCTATAATATTGTAACAGTTTCAACCTTTAGTTTTAATATTGATATGTGTTGTTTTATAAATTATTTACCCTTATTGTTAATTTGTTGTCACTAATGGATATTTAGAATATATTTTAAATCAGAATTTGTCTTAATTTTTCTCAAGGTCAATAAAAACATAATAATAATAATATTTTAAAGATATTGTTAGTCTCTACAAAAAACTTTTCCAAAAATAAAATACAAATAAATTTTTTTTTATGTATTTTAAGTTTTCTTCGAGTCTAACTTTTAAATAAAGTATTTTAGTATTTTATTTTGTACTTCATAAAGAAATCATTTAATGGACCTTTATTCATCTTTTCGAGATGAGCTTCTCCAAGTCCGTCCAACGCGGCGCGGGTTCAATTGAGTGGGCTTTTTGAGAATTTAATTTAAGGAATTTTCTGCAAAAAAATTAATAATATTTTTTTAGTAACTTTCTCGCACTCCTTTCAACTTTCCAGCAAAATTCCACAGCCAAGTTTAACCATTTACAGACTTGCATATCTTAATTTAAATTATACTTTATCATATTAAAAAATATATTGCCGCCTTCAAATTTCAGAATGATATATTTATTTGGGTACTATTAAAGATATCCAATGGAAAACTGAATCCAAATTGCAATAGATCGGTTTATATGTCGATGAATATGTATGACGAGACGTTTAAAGATAAATTTTCATCGTGTATTTATTGAAATTTATTAATATTCAAATAATTTCAATTGTTTTTTTTTAATTTTTAGCAATTAAAAAATATTTATTTTTTAATTATTTTCTTATTATTTTTCTTTATTATGTACGAATTCTTGAGTAGTTTCTAAGCATTGTTTCTAATAGTATAAAATACCCTTGTGTTCCACCTACCATATTGTTGAAGTATCCCTCACAGTTCCCTGATGCTCGGTTTTTGTTTATTCTTTCCAGTTACAATTAAATATTTTTATGCTTAAAAATGGTTTGAGTTCTATCTATTGCAGTGAATAAAAATCTCCATCAGGGGCTTGTATGTTGTAATTGTTTATTTTAATACAAATTTTCTGTAGAGAAACGAGTATTTATTAGCTTTTGAAGGTCTTTTAAAATCTACCTTTCGACAAAGACTAAAATTAAATCCAAAAAATGGATTTTTTACAAAAGCAGTAAAATTTATTTATGTTTAATTAAACAATTTTTTTCTTCAAAACAAAAATCTATTACAGTAAAAATAAACTTAACTTAAAATAATTGTAAAGATTTTTAAATACGAATATTAAAGGATTCGCGTAGTGACACAAAAGCACAATCAATCGAAAATATGTGTTGAGAAAAAAGTTAAAAAGATATTTTCTCATAAATAAACTGAAAAAGAAGCGACAATTAATACCCAAACTTGCCCATTAAATAAATTAAAATAGGAAAATTTTAATTTATTTTCATAAATAGAATAAATACTTGACGGATGAAGGAGAAATCGCAATTGTGTCAAGAAACCATGATTTTTAAAAATATAAAAATTTAAATTTTAAAATATCTCATCAAATATAATATTTATTTTTTGAAATTTAAAAATAAATAATTTCAAGAAATTTATGCCAAACCTTTTGTTTGACCTGAATTGTCTTTTCAAGGAATGATAAATGCCGAATTTTGTACAATTTTTGTGCCAGAAAAGCAAAAAATGAACTCTAACGATTGACAATGTTCTGAAATAATTTGAAGAGTGAATGTTTCCCGCGAATCATCGATTTTCCCTGGAGGGGGGAGGCGAGGGAAACGGCAGCATCTTCTTCAATCATTCATTTCATTTTTGTTCAACAAATCATTTTTTGTGTGTCTAATTATAAATTGAGTTTGCTAAAATATATTAATATTACACAATTTCGCGTAAATTAATGTCGAAATTCAATGGCGTTTATTCTCAATTTGAATTCAATTAAAGATCAAAGATTAAATTTCATAATAAAAAGTTCAACGAACGGATAACAAATGAAATTTAATAGCATTTTAACTCAATAATATTCAATGAAGGCTATGGGAAGAAAATTTTAACGCTGAGGAGGTTAAATCAATGGAAAATAAATGAAAAAGTCAAATAAATGTATGCAACACGGATACTTCAAGAGCTACGATATAAAATTCAATGTGTAAAGCGTATTTTTCTCCAAACCGTTATCTGAACAAATCGACCAACCCAAATTAATACTATAAAGCGTTTTGAATAATATAGTCTATCCATAATGTCTCTCTTTATTTTACTGAAAAAAGAACGTAATGTTTATTTAACCTTCGTCAATAAAATTTGTTATTTGAATAAAATAAACAAATGAAAATTTTCTTTTACTTTTTCTACATATGATTTAATAAAAATCACTTATTCGACCGACCACTTTCACCTGAAATATATATTATAATAAAATAAAATTTATACAAAAACCAAACCGTAGGAGAATTACCACAAATGAAGCATTTCGAGGGGTCATCATTTAAAATTTTAAACATGATATATAATGAATAGCAAAAATTAAATACAAACTTTAAAAAAGTTTTAGTGAAAGATTATTAAAAAAAATCACCAAGCTCACTACATTTTATTAAATATATTCTTTTAAAATTAATTATATTAACCCAAAGCTGTCAAAGAAACTTGGCTTATTTTTTAAACAAAAAACATCGCATTTTTAACAAAATTGTCAAAAGAAATTTACATAAAACAAGTTGTATAAACCATTGTGAAGCGAGTTTTGCAGAAAAAATTTGGTGTTTGAACGTTTCTCATTAAAACTAAGTAATAAAATATGAAGATAATCAAGTAATATCAAACAAAAAGTAGTTGAATTCAGCCGAGCGAACAGTAACGGTGGAAGAACTCGGTCACGGAATCAAAAACAGCAATATTTGAATAATTTGGACTAAATACTAAACAAAATTAAATGGAAATTTTTCACAAATACAATAAAACACATGAAAATTTAAATATAAAAATGTTTATATAGCCAAATCAGTAAAGTTACCGATTTTAGTGGCGACATCATTTCATAAAATTGCTAAACAAATTAAAAATTGCCGAAAATGATCCACAACAGAATTTAGTTCATAAAATAATTAATTTGTAATTCAAATCAATTGTGCAATTAAATTAATAAATTGAATGCTAAAAAAATGCAGACTTTTATATCATCTAATCCTTTTTTACTTTTATTTTTGGATTTTATAATTTAATTTTCAACAAATAAATTGCTTGCACATTTTCAACAATATAAAAATCTTAGGACAAAGTTATAAACAATAATTAAGATAAATTATCAATGAAAAAGGTTTTATAACTATCAATATTCCTTAACCAACAGTGTAAAATTAATTCATCAAATTATTAAAAACAGTTTCAAATTAGACACACCTGATAAAAAAACACACAAAATAAATATAACTCATCAATTTAATCAAAAATCATTTTATTAATTTCAAATAATGCAAACTTGAAAAGCAAGAGCCAGCATAATTTCAAAAAATATTAATTTAAGAGTTAATCAAAGGTATTTTATTTGACCTGATTAAACAATCTGTATTTTAAAAGCCATTGACTAACCGTGAAAAATTAATCAGTGGGGTCCGGATTTTCATATTTTACATGTTTTTTTTGCAAACATGGTTTGACGAGAGAAGCCCAGAAATTGCATTTTTTTTAAAAAATTTTAGAATTAGAGCAACTTTAGTCAATATAAATTCTTTTTTGTAGAGCTCGTAGCAGACCTGGAGTTCCGGATCCGTAAGGACGGAAAATTTTTTAATATGTTAATAAGCTCAAAAATAGCGCATTTATTCCGAACAAAATTTTGCTTTTGAACGACTTTTTGGTCTTTGGAATGAAATCTTTTTAACTTGGTTGTATAAAATTAAGAATAATTAAATAAAACTTTAGATCATAATTTTAAATTTATTGTGATTTTTTAATAATAAGAATATTTTATTTGAATCAAAGATAATGTAAAAAATTTTAAGTTTTTATATGTTCATAGAAAATAATTTAATTTTTATTTAATTAGTCTTAATTTTATACAAAAGTTAAAGAGATTTTAATTGTGTTTTAATAATAAGAATATTTTATTTAAATCAATATGTTTTATCTCTTTGCAGAAAATAACGAAGTGATTTGTATTCGTATTTTGATATAGAGTTATATGGAAGCAGGGTTTACCACAAATAGGCCGGTGTTCACCCTATTTTTTGTTTTGAGTATATTATTTTAGAATTATATTTATTCAATATAATAAATTTTTAATGCCATATTGATTGATTTTTTTAATATTGATTGAAAGATTTTAAAACTCGTAATATAGGTGTTAAAATGATTGATTGTACATTTTATTTTGTTTGCCTCTTCAGAATTTTCCCGAGCCACGGTCTGAAATGAAAATTCCTGGAGCAATGAATTAGAACTTGCCTCATAAGTTTATGACGCGCTGCTTGAGAGCATAAATAACATTTATATTAACAACTTTTAAGCATTATAACCACTAATTGCTATGTTATGTTTTACACTCTAGTCTGTGGGTCTGTATATAAATATTTTTATTTTTAAAAGGAATACAAATAGAGACTTGCTTTTTCACTGGCCTGTTTAACGTAATTAAAATAATTTATGTCTCGTATCGACACTTTTATTTCATTTAATATGGAATATCAMAGCATAATTAGAATAATAATGTAAAATTTAATTTATCAATRTGCAAAARTTTCGTTTGGGTTTTGATTATTCATTAACATTCATTAAAATTGATTGTTTTTTAGCCAAGCAAATATAAAAGATTTTGTAATTGTCAAGCCTAAACATTGAATATTTATGATGGAATGAAGACTTTGAAAGCTTTTGGATTTATTAAAAAGTGATTTTAGCATTTTGAATACTCATTTTCATTCTTTTCATGATCTGTTTGTTCTTTATCGGTTATGCATCTTCTTTGGATGTCTCTGTATTTGGATTGTTTTKGATATTTAMTRTTATTTAGGATTTTTTTTGCATTTTTACTTTATTATTATCCGATTTATCAAATATTTGAACAAACTACTTCCGTTCATGACTTTTTTTTATGTTATTTTTTGTATTTCATTTTAAAATTCTTTTTTWATTTATTTTAACCAAAATTTTTTAAATTTTTATGTTTATTTCCTATTGTAATTTCTTTAATATTTTGCATTTTTTCGTGACATCACTATTAATCATTTATTTTCTAAATTAAGATTTTACATTTCTTTCCTTGTTTTCGTAAAATTTATAATATAATGACAAAAATAAGTATACGACTTTGAAAGAAAAATTTAATTATTATTGTTATAARATTTAAAATAGCCTCTCACCTATCCCAATTTTTAATAAGAATGAATTGACATATTTATATTAGATTTTATAGGTGTAATAAAAATATGTTTAAAATTATTCAATTTGTAAAATATTGCAAAGCGTATTATAACAAACTTTATTAATAACTTTATGTTAGTTTATGCGGAATTATTACACTTTATAAGTTTAAAATTATATGTCTTTAAATTGCAAAATTATTTATGAATTTTGGATTTGGACTAAAATRTGATCATTTATTTTTCCTATGCTTATTCCATATCCTGGGCATTCTTTTTCATGCGCGTATCAATGTATTAAAGTCATCTTGAGCGCATTTTATTGCTTAATATGATCACAAAGACATTGCGCAAAGAGTTCTTCATGCTCGGAGCTTTTTTGTAGTCAAAATATTACGGCTATGTATGCTTTTTAATGCCTTTCACAAAAGAATATTAAATTGTGCATTAGATTTATAATCTCCCAGGTAAACTTCTCTGTGTAGTTCATAATTTAAATTTATGCTTCGAGCAATTTTTTAGCCTTCATAACTAATTCTTCATTTGTTAAAGGGTAGTTTAATCGCATTTTAAATGTGGAATCAAAATTACAAACAAAATAAAGTTTTTTTCAAAAAAAGTTTCTATCCTTTTTTTGATTAAAAGTTTTTTTGTTTTTTGTTTTAAATTCATTTTTATTTTTGCATTTATTTAAAATTTAAATATGCATATCAAAGTAGAGGGCTGAATGAATTATCTCACCCAGGTGCGTTAATGACCAAATTACTCTAACCGTCTGACTCTCTCTTTTTAGCACACTATTTCTTCAAATAAAAATGTTCAAAAAAGTAACTAAAAATTATTAGAT
>MEIZ01000208.1:52188-70614 GCA_001723225.1 Globodera ellingtonae | reverse complement strand
AGAGTAATTTGGTCATCAACGCACCCCATCTAATAATTTTTTAGTTACTTTTTTGAACATTTTATTTTTTGAAGAAATAGTGTGCTAAAAAGAGAGAGTCAGACGGTTAGAGTAATTTGGTCATCAACGCACCCCATCTAATAATTTTTTAGTTACTTTTTTGAACATTTTATTTTTTGAAGAAATAGTGTGCTAAAAAGAGAGAGTCAGACGGTTAGAGTAATTTGGTCATCAACGCACCCCATCTAATAATTTTTTAGTTACTTTTTTGAACATTTTATTTTTTGAAGAAATAGTGTGCTAAAAAGAGAGAGTCAGACGGTTAGAGTAATTTGGTCATCAACGCACCCCATCTAATAATTTTTTAGTTACTTTTTTGAACATTTTATTTTTTGAAGAAATAGTGTGCTAAAAAGAGAGAGTCAGACGGTTAGAGTAATTTGGTCATCAACGCACCCCATCTAATAATTTTTTAGTTACTTTTTTGAACATTTTATTTTTTGAAGAAATAGTGTGCTAAAAAGAGAGAGTCAGACGGTTAGAGTAATTTGGTCATCAACGCACCCCATCTAATAATTTTTTAGTTACTTTTTTGAACATTTTATTTTTTGAAGAAATAGTGTGCTAAAAAGAGAGAGTCAGACGGTTAGAGTAATTTGGTCATCAACGCACCCCATCTAATAATTTTTTAGTTACTTTTTTGAACATTTTATTTTTTGAAGAAATAGTGTGCTAAAAAGAGAGAGTCAGACGGTTAGAGTAATTTGGTCATCAACGCACCCCATCTAATAATTTTTTAGTTACTTTTTTGAACATTTTATTTTTTGAAGAAATAGTGTGCTAAAAAGAGAGAGTCAGACGGTTAGAGTAATTTGGTCATCAACGCACCCCATCTAATAATTTTTTAGTTACTTTTTTGAACATTTTATTTTTTGAAGAAATAGTGTGCTAAAAAGAGAGAGTCAGACGGTTAGAGTAATTTGGTCATCAACGCACCCCATCTAATAATTTTTTAGTTACTTTTTTGAACATTTTATTTTTTGAAGAAATAGTGTGCTAAAAAGAGAGAGTCAGACGGTTAGAGTAATTTGGTCATCAACGCACCCCATCTAATAATTTTTTAGTTACTTTTTTGAACATTTTATTTTTTGAAGAAATAGTGTGCTAAAAAGAGAGAGTCAGACGGTTAGAGTAATTTGGTCATCAACGCACCCCATCTAATAATTTTTAGTTACTTTTTTGAACATTTTATTTTTTGAAGAAATAGTGTGAACCGTCTGCCTCTCTCTTTTTAGCACACTATTTCTTCAAAAAATGAACTGATCAAAAAAGTAACTAAAAAATTATTAGATGGGGTGCGTTGATGATCAAATTACTCTAACCGTCTGACTCTCTCTTTTAGCACACTATTTCTTCAAAAAATTAAATTTTCAAAAAAGTAACTAAAAAATTATTAGATGGGGTGCGTTGATGATCAAATTACTCTAACCGTCTGACTCTCTCTTGCACACTATTTCTTCAAAAAATTAAATTTTCAAAAAAGTAACTAAACAATTATTAGATGGGGTGCGTTGATGATCAAATTACTCTAACCGTCTGCCTCTCCCTTTTTAGCACACTATTTCTTCAAAAAATGAACTGATCAAAAAACAGGGTCGGAACCCACGTGGAATTGTCCTATAATATGTACTTTTGTAATTTAAATTTTAATAAAAAATTGTACATAAGCGGCAACTGTAGGGCTAACAACAAAAGGATGGCCACCGTTGAAGACGGCTTAAACAAAAATTTCGCACCGGCAAAAAAGCCTCTTCCATCAAAAGATTTTTATAGTTCTAATGCTTTTTTGTTTRCATTTTTTTTGTATACATTCTTAAAAATTAATTTTTCAATTTGTACATTAATTTTTTATTGGATTCTTTTGTGGTCTTCGGCGACCTTCCCTGGTGTAAAAGATATTTATTAACGCAATTTTTTCTTTGTATTTTTTAGGCAATTTTAAAAATTCAAAAACAAAAAAATTCTTTGAATCATTCAAAACCACCTACGTAAAAATTGTGTCAAATATAAACTATAAAATATAAATGCTTTACATAATAAACTTATTTAGCTTTATGTTTAAATTTGCAYTTTATTATAATKCSTATTAATTTTACAAATATTTTCAATTTTGGGTGMTGAAAASCATAAAGCATTTTTTGGTGTAATGGGAAATAGCATTATAATGTTCATTTTACTAAGTTCTTTTTTATCATAATTATAGCAAAGCTGAAATTTACAAATAAATGTTATTTTACACCATTACGTTTTTTTGATATTGATAAGAATTAGGTCAAATTCCAAAGTAAAATAAGCTTAGTATAGTATTTTGATCTCTTTATTAAATCAAAATTTAAGTTTTTTGAATTAATTTATTCTTAATTTCATGGTCTTTAAAAGAAAGGTTGGTTTAACGTTAAATTGTTTGGCAAGTTTTTTATAAATAGTATTAACGTGTTGTTTCAATTGATTAATTTGGTGCGCACCAATTATTGATATATTCATTGTTATGAATTATTTTGATTTAATTTTGATTTATTTTTTGTTAATTTTTTATATTTATAAAATGTTTAATATATTTTGTTTCAAAAATAATTAGTGAATCAAGATMCCTTTTATAAAATTACTGTTAATTTAATTTATAAATCATATTCTTAAAGCTAACCAAATATTAACCGATAAATATCCGTTATTTAATAATATTAAAATTGTTTGTTACGCAACTTTAAKCATTTCCCCAAATAGGAAAGCGTCGCCAGAAGTCGCCGTCTTAGACGTGCCGGACATTTGTATAATTTATTTATTTTATATTGTATTTTATTTAGGTATTATTGTGATCATTTACGTTTTTATTCTTTTTCCATTTGTTAATATTGTAAATTGGTATTGCTTGAGTTGTATAATATTTGGAGACTGATTTTTAGAATAATTTTTTTGATGGCATTGTAAAGTTAAAATTTATTTTAATACAAATTTGGATTTTTTATAACGAACAAGCTTTATGTGGATTTCAGTTTATAAATTATTTAATATTTTATTGTCAAATTATCAGTTTATCATATACCAAAGTCCAACGCTCAATGCAATTTTAAAAATAAATAATTTTAAATTGTTTTAAACCATTAAATTGGTAGTTTATTAAAGGTGTTCTTTTTGTTGTTGTAAATTTTACATAGATTGATGATTTATTAAATACCATTAATATTTTCCAATTTAGTTTTGTTTTATATTTTACGCTTTTTTTTGTAAAAAATGCATTTTTCCGTAGTTTGTGCCAAGGCATGCTTAAAGTTCCTTCCAGCTCGATCTCCTCTCACATAGGTCGAGTAAAAACAAAATAATATATGGTATTAGGTAGAAGCATCAGCGCGATAATATACACAAATGGCCTTTTAAAACACATATGTTAGAATATCACTTATGAAGTCTTAAAAAATGTTTTGAAATATATTATTTTGTTTAAATAAATTAATTATTAATGCAAAGTATCAGTAATGTATAAAATCAAAGCAAAATAACTACAAAAATGGAAGAATACCCACAAAATGTTTAAATGAACGGGCAGTAACATTATTAAGAAAAGCACACCTAAATAAAAATAATTTCAAATAAATTTTGAAATAAATAAATGGTCTTCCAAATTTCGCCACAAAAAGGAAATTGGTGCCATATAAAGCGTTATATCAAATTTTATTTGCAAATGCTTAATTATTTTGGATGCCTATTGCAGACGCCAAAAGACAATATTTCGTAAAACAAAATCCAAAATACAAGAAAAGAAAGATACAATTAAATAAAAATTCAAACTTTATTATTATGGCTGCGATTTTATGTACTAATCTTGACTTAAATATTGACCAAAACCCCCAATAATAAGTGCCAAAATCAAAAGTTTTTAATTTTGAAATAGTTGTTAAGTGTAGTATTAAGTAAGTTTATATGATAATCAAATTATTTGATGTTTATATTATGTAAACATTCATCACAGCGTGAGATTGTAATTACAAGAGAGATTTTATAATGTAATCATCYTGTTTATTTATGMCGTGCCGATCAAAAAATTTACGAATCTCCCAACGGCTGGCCTCACATATTTGTAAACAATTCGACTTTGAAAATTGCCTTCTTTYTGGATTAARAGYMCYTTACTCATATCGAACACTTTTTTATAGCATTACTTCAAGGTATTTGTTCTGTGTGAATTTTAWGATGCGTGTTTTAGTTAATTTATTACATTGTAAATTTTAACTTGGAAGATGGTTTTTCTTAGAATAATGTATTTTGTAATATTTATGATTTAGGTAGTTTATTTTTATCACCACAAGGTTATTCGTTTCATCAATGAAGTTAAACATTTTTGCTACAAAAAATTGATTAGACGACAGACAATTTACCCGCACAAATATTAATTTTCTTAAGAGTCAAACAACAAGAAAATGTATTTATAATATGTAAAATTATAAAATTAAATTGAGCAGCGAAGCGAGCGAGAAAATTTTTTGGAATTTTGACTCAATGGATGAAAATTGGTCCAATTCGCTTCGAATCTAATTTTGAAAATTGGATCAAAAAAAAAATGATGAAAATCTTCACAAAATTCGAGAAATAAGAACAAAATAAGGACAAATCTTATAAATAAGGAAGGTTACGCACTCTGAATTAAACTTGCTTTAATCACAATAATTTTAATATTAAAGTCGTAACACTTGTTTTTATTATGAAAAAATTGAAGCCTTTTAACGTCATATTTACTTACTTATAAAGCTAAATAAACTTTCAACCTACAAAATAAAATATAAAAGCTAAAAAAATAAATCTAAATGAACAAACAGTATCTAAAAAATTATCAAAATAAATCTTTTGGAGCAATAATCAAATTAATTTAAGAAACCCAATGTTTTTATTTTTATGTAAACAAACCCACTGGCTATGCCCCTGTTAAGGTGCGCATACGCATAAAGAACTATCTCTTTTTTTCTTACAGCAGCCTAAAGTAATACGTGGCAATGGCGGCTCAGGTGATCGTGCAAACGCGAGGCAAAAAAGAATCAAAAGCGGCAAAAACATGCAAGTCTATTTCTTCCCACGGGGAAAAAAGTTGAACGACGCAATTAGCCGCACAGCTGGCTATTATTTTCTTAGATCAAACACGGGACGCTTGCTTTTGAAATAAATGATTTTGCTTCCTATTATTATAAATATTAGAAAAATTTAATTTTTAATTATTTTTCATTAATTCGGCAGATATATTTATTGTTTTTTAAATTTGAACGCAAATTTTAAATAGTTTAAATAAACATGCATAAATATAGCAATAAATTTTTTTTTGAATTGTTGTTGAAATAACGATTTTAAATATTTACTTGTTTCACTGAATACGCACAAAAATAATGGTCGGCGAGATGCAGAAATGGCACTAAAGGAATGAGATGCCGAAAAAACGCTAAATGAAGAAAAGTAATAAAAGGAAAGTTGGATATGGATAAAATGCCGAAAATGAAAAAGTGCCTAAAGGGTGCGTTTTTATTAATATTTTAAAACTTTAATATTCTTGTTAAAATAAAAAATAAAATTACATTAAATTACAAACCAAATTCAATATTAATCTATATTTAAATATTTATTAAAAAAATAATAAAGCATAATTTTAACGCGGAGGTGCCAAGAATCGCTCAAATTTTCATTTAATACATGGCTTGGCAACTATTCACATTGTGACCGATTCCATTGGGCTTAATCTCAAAGATATGAAAATAAAGACTGAATTAATATTTATAATTGATGTATGCAATTAATAACATTAAAATTTCGACCTGTTATAATCAATTTTAATGATTTATTTTTATTTCTCATATTTTCATTATTTATTTTTTTCAATGGAATATTTAAAAAATATTTTATCAAACAATCGCTAATTGTTTTTTGATGTAAAATTATTTATAATTTAATGTTGTGGAGTGATGTTGCTATATAAATATAATTTGCCACGCAAGATAAAAATACTTAAAGGCCATTGCAAAGTGGGTTAAAGCTGCATAATGACAATAAAATAAATCAAAATTTAAATATAACTTCATAAGGCTGGGCCTGCCCATCCGCAGGTGTGGCAGATTGCATGCCTTGCAAAAGGATTACAAAATTGCCTGAATATTCGTATAATAAACAAACATAAAAAGTTTTAAAATAAATTATTATCTGAATTCCGAATTTTTTATAAATTCCTTCCAAAAAACCATAAAATTTATAATCAGATAAAAATCTAACTTCCACTTACAAATCGCTTCTTCTTGCTGATTAAAAAAGAAGGCATCTTCAAAGATTTAAACATTATTCAACTTAGCTAATTGATAAAACATTCAGATTATTGTTTGAATTAAATCAATATTTTTTTCTAATAATTTGGATCATCATTGAAGATGGCAAGCTCCTGTTTGCGATTTAACGAGCATAAGTGTGCTGTTGGATTTAAGATGATGGATTATTTATGCAGTCAAAGAGATATTTTTAATTTCTTATTTATTTTATTTGTGAAATAATAATTTTAAAGCTAATATTTTATATTTATCTGGAGATGTTTCCGATTTTCTATCGTATTTATTGTTTAATTTCTACTTTTTGCTTTTATGTTTATGATACTATATCGGCTTTGTGTGGGTGACGGCTGGCGCCTCGCTTCCTTACTCTCAGCAAAAAACTTTGGTCAATATCGATTTTTGCTTATAATTAACAGTTAAGGTATTTAATTAATTTATGCAAATTATTTAATATCATTTGGTCTGATATGGTGGGTCTTTTCTTCCGGGCTTTGAGATGATACAAAATTGCCCTCTGCAATAATTGCGACTTTTTATCACTTGTAATCCATTTTTATTTACTGAAGTATCTTGTTGTTAAAGTTGGCTTTTAATTTGTATTTTTATTTTAATTCGTTTATTTAAAAAAAAATTTGAATTAAATAAGTGTCAAAAACCCAAACTTACTTTTTGGAAAAGGTTGATCATAGCTAATGTAGTTGGCCAAGAAAGCGTTTTATTGTTTATTTAATTTCATTTTTTATTTTAGGTTATTTGTGCAATAAATCCATATTTATATCAAAAGATTGTGGATACATTTTTGGTTTGTTTTAATAATTATCACAGACTTTTATTTTAATACAAACTCTGCTTACCGCTCCCATCGAAAAACGGATTCATGCAAATTAAAAAAGAATTAAAAAGTTATTAAAATTGCTTTGAAACGCATTATTTTTTGTCTTTAAAATTTTATTGAAAATTTATACGCAATTATTAACTTCATTTATAATCATCAAAAATTAATAATACCGATATAAAATAACACATTGCTTTTGTTGGCTATTCACCGATCGTCGTCAGCAAGAGACTCTAAACGTACATATTTGCAACATTAATTGTTGCAATTTTTCTATGAAAATTTATTATCAATCAAATAAAATTAAAAAAAAATTGTTAATTAACGAGAAAAACAAGTAACATTGTTCTTCAACCAGGGAATGGGCATTATCTGAGAGCACGAGCTCGCGTACGCATGACGCCAGAAGTACGACAACAGGTGCTGACTTAGTCATGGACGCATTTAATATAATAAGATTTTATTTGCTAAATGCATAATCGCAAAAGGTTGAAAAAGCAAAACAAACTAAACAATTAAATATTTAAATCTATAAATTAACAAAAAGCAAAATCAGAGCAAGATTTAAAATTGATAATAACAATCAAATTTAAAGCACTGTTTTATTGAAAGTAATTTATAAAAAAAATGAATTTACTTTTTATTTAATTATTCTATAGTTATGAGAGGAGTGCCACGGGAGTTCGGAATGAACATTAATAAGTTTTAAATTAAAAAAATAGAAAATTAATAAATCTTTCTTTAAAAAGTTTATTTAGCCTAATTAAATAAATTATCAATATACAGAAAAGTAACAATTTTTTTGTTAAAACGTTAGTCTTTGAAAATTAAAACTGCATGGTTTCCTTGAAATAGCTACAACTGCTAATTTATTGTAAAAAGCTTTTCCTGGCAAAATCTTTGATTTCTTTTTAACTCGTGTAACCATAGAAGAAACAGATGAGGATCTAGGACACAGGTGAGTCTAGTCTGCGATTGTAAAAAGGAAAACAAAAAATAAAAAGTCAAACAATAAAAGTCATAATCCAATATTCTTTATGCTCATTGAAAAACAATTAATTAACTTTTAAATGGAAAACTTAAACTCACTATATATTTTCATATAAAGGCATTTTCAAAAAAGTTTAAAGAAATTTATTTTACATAACACAAAAATATTTTAATTAAATTGATTTTTTAACATCTGAAAAAAAGGCTAAAAGAAATGTTACAATATTCTTCAATCTGAATATTAAATTTATTTTTGTGCATGATGAAAATTCTTTTAAGGCAAGCATTAACCAATTTAATTTTATACTTAAGAATTCTGATTAAAATTTAAAATAATGATAAAAAAATAATGATTTGAACCAAATTTAACCAATGCCAAAACTCAAAAAGGCTAAAATTTGTATAAAAAGTAATAAAAAACTTTTATGTATTAATAATAATATATAAGAAAATATGTATTCATAGCTGCTCGACGCTCGGAATACAAATAAAAAGCGTGTAATAGTGCTAATTAATTTGTGTTTACATTATAAATAAATAAAAGAAAAAAAAAGTAATAAAAATAAAAATATGTGACATTTAGTAAATTGAAAAGAAATATATGGAAAAGGTAAAAAATATTTAATTTGTTAAGTTTATATAAGATCTTAACTGAAGAAAGAAAGGAAATTTGTTCATAGCGACGTTATTTTAATAGCGCTATAAACGTTTACGTTTGGGATGTGCTTGAGCTTCGGCGTCTTTGGGGCGACAAAAGTGGCATGCTTTATAAAGTACAAGCAACTACCAATTAGATATATCATAAGTTATTAAGGATGGCATAAATGCCCTCTATTCACGGGGCTTAACAAATAATGGGTATTACACTTTAATCATCAATCACATATTGTAGCTAAGCACGAAAGAAATCACGCCAGTAGATAAATGTTTTAAGCCTATTGCAAAGTGGGTAAAGCTTTATATTTAAATATAAATACTAAAACTAATCAAAAGTTAAATTTAACTTCATAAAGCGGATAATGTCAAGGACTAATTATTGGGAAAAATTTGCATTTCGTTGTAAAACAGGCAAAAAATTTAGCAAAAAAAGCCCATTAAGTAACACTCCTGACAAATTTAGTATAAATTAAGGATTTACGCAATTACGAGCACCCCTGATCGGCAGGCGAGAAAAATGATGAGAACTTAAACTATTTTTTAATGGAATTGACCAGAATTTATACAAAATTGTACAAAATTTCCATTTTTCATTTGCAAAACCTTTTTCCAATGCGTTAGCGATATCCAATAGGCATATGACCAAAAAAGGCGATAAATACGACATATATCGCGCGATAGCGAAGCGATTCCCATCCCTGCTGGTTCGTACCGCTTGAGTGCAAACACATGTTAAATTAAATTTTTTCTGGTACGCTTATTTAAAACTATTTTAATTTAGTTTCTCGCTCATCGTTCACCCCAATCAATTTGTCTGCTGTGTTATGTAGGAAGGAAGACGCCAACTCGTCAAACTATATTTTGCAATGCAAAAATTTAGTTTTATTTTTTAAAGTTTTGTGTTTAAATTTATTATTACAAATAGTCATCTATTTATCGTCACTTATAGATTATTTATATTCTTGCATGGGTTGGGTTTTAACGCTTATTTCGTTTTACGGCCTAACATATAAGGACTCCTGCTGAACAGGACAGCAGTGCTTTATGAATCACACATTTTGAGGACGTTCTAAACGGCGCTGTGTATACATTTTTATTTGGGTAACTTAGTTCTTTGATATATATATTTATTGGGGTTTATTTTAACATTATAAAATATACTTTATATAAATGAAATTGTTAAACATTATTATGTAAATTTAAAAACAAATATCTTTAATTAACCAAAGTTAATGTGCAATTCTTTAGGTCGTTCGTATTTTTTTCATTTACTTTTTCAACTTGAATATTTAACTATAATTTTATTTTCTAAATTAGAAATTCAAAATTATTTTTAACTTCATTAATTATTTTACTTTTAATGATTTATAAATAAATATAGTTTTGTTATATGCATTCGTAGCTAGATGGAATATAATCGTTATTTGTTTAAGTTTTGTTTAATTTTTACATTTTTCTTGTACTCCGAACTTCGGAAAAGATAATTGGCTTCATTTATATAATATTTTACTTTTTATCAAATTCTATTAGTCGGCTTTTAAAATTTTCGTTATTTTATTGTTTTTTACGGATACGAAATGTCCAAAAATACGAATATTTTTCTTTTATAAATAAAATCGTTTGAATATTCTTCGTTAATCCATCTATGCAATTTTTCCCGCCTTCAATAGATTATATTATTTTTTATTTAGTTAATATTTTGTGTAAATTAGTATAATGGGTTGTCAATGTTGCCAAATTCTCATCTTTCCTTTGTTATTTTTTACGAAATTTGTTAGATAGGTTATTTCTTTTACGTAAGCAAATTGCCTATTAATTAATAGCCCCGATCGGTAGCTTGTAAAGGCGATATTGAAGGTCGGCGACCTTTAATTATTTAACACAAGATTTTAAATAAACATTAAACGATTTATGCTTCTTTTTAAAAATATTAAAATATAAAACATTAAATTTTAAAAATTTCAACACAGTATATTATTATTATGAAAAAACGACTATACGAGGGTTGGCAGTGCCAAATTTGCACTTTTTGACATTCAATATCGTTTACTAGCTAAAAAACTATTTAATGATTTTATTTAAGCGATTTTTTATAATTTATTTACGTCGATTTTTTTGCTTATTTTATCCAAATAAAATAATATTATTTTATTATCTTTTGAATAAATGTTAAATATTTATAAACTTTTTGGTTATGTACTAATAGTTAATTTTGATAATTACGCTATTGTTAAGTTTCCGCTTTTTTGTCTGGGATTGTATTATAATAATTTTGTTTTGTTTTAATTATACATAACAAATTTGTTTGCATTGTTTTATTCCTATATGCGTTGATCAGGACTTTGCTTTTTGCAATGTTATATTCGCTGTATTGATGTTGAGCCGCCCAGCAGTTGAAAAAAAATTAAAAATTTTATGCTTAAGTAAAATATGTATTGTTTCTTTGGCTTATGATAATTTCCGTCTAAATTTAAATCAGCGATGCGAAGCGATTATTGATTTCTTTAAATCTTTTAAGATAAATATGTCCAATTTTTAAAATTTCTGGAGTGATTTTGAAATATAACTCTGTTATTTTAATAACTTATTTATAACCCACAATTTCCTTATCTGCAAGTCACGCGCACCCCACGGCCTGCCCAATATAATTACATAATTTCTTTGTATTACAGCCAACATAAGTTTAAAGGAGAACTTTACAAAATTGAAAATTCGCGTGTAAAATCGCGAATGGTCCAATGATAAGAGTAAGTACATGCAGAAATAGGCGCGCTATTCATTTGAGCAAAAAGTTTTTATAAAACTCTAAATTTAAAGACGTAGTTAGGTTGAAAGAATAAAGATTTTGTTAAACAGATATTTAGAAACACTATTATTAAATAATTGTTAAATTAATTATCATCAAAGCTTGTAATTTTAAATACCATTGGCTGCGCGTTCTTTTAAATTTATGCGGGACTATTGTCAATATTTTTTGATTCATTTTTGTAACGTTTCGAATTGTGTTAATATATTATATTAGAAGTTTTTTAGTATATTGAGAGTTTTGATTCCTTTAGTAGTTTAATTAATTACCTTATTTAAATAATTGTGTATGATTTCAAACAAACTTAGTTATTCAGCTTTATCGGTTTGCTACGGCCTAGCTTGTCAGCTTGCCATTTTTATTTTTCCATCATAACTCATATTTGATTATTTATAGTGTATGTTTAATACGTCTTAATAGAATAGATCTGACAATAGGTAACAATTATTTTATTATTAAAAAGTTTTAAGTTTGATCATCAGCCCAAGGCAGAGATCACACAAACTTTGGCAATAACGTTTGGAAAAATGCTTGAAAATGTGAAGTAATATTATGCCCAAAAAATGAACGAATCGAATGTTGGCGGAGATATGATTATATCCGAATCATTTATTTGTGTGTTTTTGGTTATTTTGGGGCGTTTACTTACCGATCTTCCGGCGTACTGGTTTTTGATTTAAATGTTTCGCCGCTGTTTTTCTTTTTTCGGGATTTTTGTTGATTTTTCATTGGTGTATTACGGTTTTAGCTTTATCTACAAAGCTTGTTGGCAGGCATGGTGCATGTTATTGTATTGACAATTTTTTTCATACGCATCTTTATTATTATTTAATTTATTTTAATTAATATTTTAGACTTGGAATTAAATAAAAAATTATTATTCTTAGAATATATTGAAGCGTAATTGATGTGGTGGTGCTCTCCTGTTTTGTGTAGGACGTGTGTTTGTGCAGTTGCTTTTTACAATATTTAGCTAATATGTTTTTTACTTGTCCTGCCTATGACTTTTAATAAGAAATATTTTGTGTTAATATATTTGCTGTGTAATATATACATATATTATACTCAAACAAATTCTTACTTAAAGTTTTTTATTTACAATAATTAATTTTTTTCGTCTCTGATCTTTTTGCAACTGTAATTAAAAACTAATCTTTGATTAAATTATTAAAAGCATAGAAACCAAATTTTTTTTATTGATAGGTACATTATTTGCTACTGTGAATAGATTTAATTTGAGATTATGCGTTTATTATTATCAGGAAATTTAAAATACGAATATCAATATAATAAGGTGAGATTGAATGAAAAAAAGTAGACACAAAATATCAAAAACCAAAATTTGAAATTTGAGAAAACAACGCAAAAATTAAACTTGTTCAAATCTTGAATAAATTAATTATGATTAAGGCCATTTCCAAATGAGACAAATTTAAAACAAATAATTCTGAAAAATTTATTAACAGCCTCTTACAACAAACAAAAACAATAAATATACATATTACTTTATTGATTAAAATTTAAATTGGTCTTTATGGTAAATTCACAAGATTAGCTCAGTCATTGATAAATTATTTTTCATTCAAAGTTTTTAATATACTTTTCAAATGACTTTTAAGCGTTTAAATAAATTTCTTTTAATATAGAATTTACGAATTTTTTTAAAGCGTTTTTTTTATCAAGAGCTGCCCTTAAATAATTTTTTTGTTATTTCGATAAATCTAGTTTTTCATTTAAAAAGTTTTATTGCTACTTATTATTTTTGTTTTAATAAGTTTAATTAAATTTAATAAATATATGAATCAATGATTGAAATTTAAAAGTTTAATTGAAGAACCAAGATTGAAACGTCAGCGCGTCATTACTTCGAATTTAAAAAAAACGATACAAAGCATATATAATATAACTAATTAAATGCGAGGAAGACTATTAAGAGCATTTAAAATCTGGCTACTAATAGAAATGATCAATCTTAGAGGATTAACAAATTTGTTAAATAAACATTATCATTAAAAAAAATTCGTTAACCTTTTATTTTATAGCGAAACTCTTAAATATTAAGTTTTAAAATATATTGCTTCAGAATGGACGTTTCATTATTTGGGAACCGGCAAGGTTTTTATATTACTTGATATGAAAAACAATTTAAAAAATAATTTAAATAGTAACAAAAATTAATTGTTTTATCTAAATGTCTTTTAGGGTTTAGTAAACCAATTCGATGATTTTTTTGAGAAAATGAATTAAGAAAATCTTTAAAATAATACTAATTATTTTAGTGAACTCACTAGAAACACAAAAATTGATTAGTTGAACAAAAATGAATGAATGATTTAAGAAATGTTGCCGTTTCCCTCGCCTCCCCTCTAGGGAAAATCGATGATTCGCGAAAACATTTAACAATTTAATACAGGAAATGCTGACATAAATACTGAAAACAGACTGACTGTGAGAGGACGTATAAGTTCACAAGTCCGACCCAATAAAATGACGGAGTCTTTTCACAGTAAATAATTCATATTTTCGGTCAAAAGATCAAGCAGAGAACTTTGGAAGCTTTCGGAAAATCTATTAAAACAATTGAAATAATTGATCAGAAATATCATTTTCGCAATAATGTGGACTACGTTTTGAGAAGTAGAGACCGTAATTAAACTTTTTCTTATCGCATGCGAGCATTAATAAAAAAACTGCTCGTGTTTGAGCTCATTGATAAACTTTAATTTATAAATGTTTAAAAAAATTGCTCATTTCAAGATATATTTGAATTATTTAGCATTTTATGTTTATTAGTTTGGTAAAATTCAAGTTGAAGATTTTTGTCTTTGCTCGTCACATGCTACCATAAAAAAATAGATTAAAGTTAAATAAAAGATAACTAAAATAAATTTTTCTTTGCTGTGCCCTTAGATGAATAAAAATTGTTATATTTTTTATTTTTTCATATACGGTATTTTTTTTATTTTTCTGATTTCAGCAATATTTTTATTTTAACAAAAATTTGTTGTTTTTTGCAACAAAAAGATTAGTCTATTGATCTGTATAGTTTAATGATCTGATATGGGAAAAATTTTTTTGCTTTAGTCGTAACAAAAAACTTAAATAAACGATGACGGCATCTTAATTATTATAAAATTCGCTCATTAAAAAAATACAGTATAATATGTATGTATTAATTTATTTAAGCATGGTAAACAATTACTTCTGGTGTTGGTGTAAAAAATGGAATATAATTTAATCTATGTATGTGACAAATTACATTGAGCAGAGAATTGTCACCTAGTAGATAAATCAACGACAACAGGCCGTTTTGGCCTCCACAGAACGTTCGAGCTCGAAGAGTGCATCTTTTTTATAAATTTTTATTTAAAAAACTAAAATTAATGTAAAAATAATAAATTACAGATTGAGAAAACTGTCAAGCGGCAATGATCGAGATAAACAACAGCATCACCAAATTCCGTCACTTTACATAAACCAAAAAAATGATTTTGTTAAATGTAAGAAAAACGAATAATTTTTACAACAACAAAGTGTAATATTAAAATTTCATAACTACGGGTTTAATCTGACGCTATTAATCCATATCTTTTAATATAAAAAAAAGAACAATGCGAACAAATATATCTCTCTCTGATACATAATTTATTTTAACATAAAATGCTTACACACATCTTTAAAAAATATATTAAATTATTAAATGCACTAAGACAATAAATTAAATACTACTTTGAAACGAATAAACGAGGTTGCAAAAAAAAAAGCCACGATAACAAGAAGTGAGACGAGATTGATGGACATAAATTAAAATAATTAGAATAATGATTTTAGTGAAATATAAACAAAAACGTAATTTGTCCAAATAAAAGCATTTCTGTAATTGGTTAAAATAAATTTATTTTTGAAAGTTAACTTTTATTTAAATTTATTTACATCGATGAAAATAATCAAAATAAATTGTTCAAAATAAATTAAGGTTTTTTTCAAAAAATCATAAAAAATATTACCTATACTAATTAAAATAATTGCTATAGATTATAATACAGTTTGGATTAAATTTTTGGTAGAAAAAAAACATGATTTAAGAATATATTTTTAGTTTCATCATACTTTTTTCTTAAAGAATTTTTGGAAAACCCAATAATATTTTTGCAAAAATTTATCATTAGTTTTTTGTTATTTTTTTATTAATTGGAAATCATTCAAATCATTTAAAACTTTTCTTTCTATTACTTATTTCGAGAACATTTTATTGCATAAGGATTGCAATTTTTTCCCGTATCTTTTGAAGGTTTTGTTGATGTATCAAGCTATTTAATAGTTTGATATTTTCTATTTAATTACATTCATTTTTTAACTAAATTCTTTTGGTGAGTAAAATAAATACTTCATACTTAAGCTATACACATTTTGTATAAGTTTTGATTAATATTTTTACTATTTTTTTAAACTAATTTCTCATTTTCTTTAATTATTATAAAGCTTGCGAAATAAAACTTTTCGTGTCTTATCGTGCGTAAACACCTTACCCTGCCGCGCAGGACCTTGGCCATTTTAATTATTTTCAAAGCTATTTGCGCCAAATCTAGATTTTTATCAAAGATTTGGTTGTTTTATTAAATCAAAATTAAAATAATCTATATCAGCAGTAATTTTATTTTTATTTGTTGTTTTTGCTTAAGATTTAAAATAATTCTGCTACTCGCACATTCTTTCTTTAATGGGTGACTATGTGGTTCCGACAGTAGAGGGCTTGCCCGACCACTGACAAGTCATAATTAAACTAAATTTTAAAAAATTCAATCAAAATAAAAATAAAAAGGAAACGCCCTAGGCTCAGCTCATAGAGCTGAATTGAACAAAAAAAAGTTTTTTCGTTTCTGACCAAAACTGATAAGTTACGGTATGATCAATTTTGAGCAAAAATTTTTTATATGTTTAAATTAAGCTTTAAAAATTGAGCTAAACAAAAAAGAATTTGTTTAGTTCTGATCAAAATTGATCAAATTACGGTATTTTCAATTTTGATGAAAAATATAAAAAATTATATTTTGAAATTTTAATTTTTATAAACAATTTTAATATAATTAAATTCAGCAAAAAAGCTGAGCTAAACAAAAAAAAGTTTGACCAGTTCTGTTCAAAACTGATCGAGATATGGACAGATCAAGGAGGAAGAGAAATAGTGTGGAAAGTGAGAGAAAAAGGTAGAGAGATATACGAGCGTAAGGAGAGAGAGAGAACGTTACTGCTGGTGCAACCCCCCAGTAGTTTACACTGGGGTGTTTTATTTATTTATTACCACGGAAAGAAATGGCCATCAAGTACAGCATGTATACCAACGCGGATACAAAAGAAAAGTCACTTCATAAATTTYAAGTATATTTAAATAATAAATCTATTCCAATTATATGAAATGACAAGAAAATATACTTTCAATTCAAATAAGTATGTCAAAGCAAATCAGTTAAGCGAATATTGATAATAATTTAACAAAAAAAATAAAAAGAAGGAAAACTAAAATCTTTATTAAAAATCAAAGCAATATTCTTATAATTAATTGTAGTAACGAAAAAAACAAATTCATGATTATTTAACAAAGAAAAATGTAATAGGATTTTGTGCAAATAAATATAATTTCAAAAAAAGGAAACAAATCCACAGGCAAATTGTTCAATAATCCATTTTAAAAATTCTCACAATTTTCACAATTGACAATACTTTAAATCATACATTTAATTTATATGAATAAATATAATTTCGAAAATGTTAATCATTAAAGTTATAATAAGTACACAATAAAGTGCTAAACATAATAATACAATAAATAAACGCCAGATGGCCAACTACGTTCTATGAAACAAAAATAAATTTTGCCCACGTGTTTGGCGCGGAGCGTATTCATCGAGAGTATTCATCAGCTACTGCATGTCAAGCGAACGACTGGACAGCCATCAAGCAGTTTAACCGTTTGTATCTACTTCTCTTCGTGGGCACAAAGTCAGACTCATTTTACAAAAAAATAACTAGATGCGCAATGTTTGATATTAAAAGTATAAAATATAATTTGACAAATTTAAATGAAAATATTAAAGATTAAGAAAAATAAATATAATCAAAAAAATAAATATTAATCCTAAAATGTTCAAACATGTGTAAGTGAAGAATCATCTGAAAAATAAGTGCCTGTATAAATCCAACTTCCCAAAGAATTTGCCAGAGCACAGTGCGAATCCGTTGCCTAACTGCCATTTCCAATATTAATCAGTGTTCATGACTTAATAAATAAAAAAATTATATTTTTTTACATTGGTGGGATGATGCAGCGCCTCAACACACTCATTTTTCTTCCGACAACTCTCAATGCCTTCGAGCTGGAGCTTGAGGAAGACAGTTTCTAAAAAATATATTTTATAAAACTCTTCTTTTAAAATAAAATTCAAAGTAAGCAATTTTAATGCGCAAATAATATTATAAAATTGTATAATTTATTTACTCCATGAAAAAAAGAAATGAAATCGAAAAAAAAATTATAAACAAATCATGCATACTAAAAACAAACATAGTGGAAAATGACTTTCTACAAATTAAAACAAATTCGGAATTTTTATAATAATAGATGACAAGGAATAAACGTGTCACAATTATTAATTTCTAAATTTTAAACGCATCCTGAAAATGAAACTACCAAAAATAAATAGAAACTTTCTTCATAAATTGCCTAAAAATGTTTTTAGTTTTTTTATTATTTAATTTATTGAAAGACTGACAATGCGAATATTTAT
>MEIZ01000208.1:32058-52076 GCA_001723225.1 Globodera ellingtonae | reverse complement strand
TTTTTCTGGAATTTGGGTAATTTACATTTATAATTGTATTCATGTTTTAGCGTTGGTTTGTTATGAATGTTTTAGAGAAATGCTCACCTTTTAACTTTCCCTTGATATGCGAATTAATATTAGCCAAAAGTGTWTGTTTTCTATCAGTTCCTTTTATTTAGTGATGTGCCGCTGTCTGCTTTTAGCAACAGCATTAATAGAAATTGATAAATGCTTAAAATTAATCCTTTTTTATGTTAAGTTACGAATTTAACATTTTTTAGACTCAGCATATATTTAATTCARTCCCAGGTATTTATATATCGCTTTTAAATAATTTCAATTTTATATTCTAATAAAACTTTTTTTGTGACTTGAAGGTTGCATTTATTAGCTAATGTTTATTAATTTCATATATTCATTTATTTTTTATTTATCAATGTTTTTCGTTCTGCCTCTATGTAATTAGTTGTTTAAGAATAACGCGTTGCTCATTTCGGTGTTGATCGAGTTGTCCCGATTTGCGAAAATTTTTTCTTCAATATTTTTAAATTTATGGCTAGAAAATTGTTATATTAAAGCTGATGTGAAGGCTTCTTAAGAGCCAAAACAGACTTAAAGCTGCACATAGAAATGCAACCATGTCGGGACATCACGAAAACTGAAAAGAATTGGAAAATTTGATAATAAAATTAAAATAATGAATGAAAAAGGCGGCATCGAAAGAATAAATAAGCCTCTGAAATTAATAACTTTTTAAAATATCAAAACGAATGAAATGAGTGATGAAACTTAAAAAGAAACAAATATCAAAATGAGAAATAAAATTAACCCAAAAAATTAATGTATTTGAGGCTGAAATTTCGGATCGTACCGGACTTTGGACAATGTAACAGTTTATGGCAGCAAAAACTTAAACAAAATAATTTAATGACAATAAATTAAATGCAATAAGCAGTGGAAGGCTGACAAAACTAAATTTACTAAAAACAAAATAAACCAATACAAGCTGTAATCAAAAATTAAAAAGAAACATCCTATTATAAAAGGTATAAACCCAAGTTTTGACCATTTAAAACTTACTTATTGCCCTTATTAAGATTCTTACAAATAAAATACAAAAGACATCATTAGTTAAATCAAATCTATGTTTTGCCGTACAATGAAGATGGCGTTAAATTTAAATAATTGAAAACAAAATAATATTTTGCAAATGGAAATCACGTTAAAAATTATGATGTAAAAATAAGAAAAATGTGTTGCCACTGTTTTGTAAAGGGGGAAAATCAGAAGAGCGAACGCAGAAGACTGGTGCGCATTTATAATAAATTATCTTGGTTGATAAATTTAAAAAGATTTTAAGATACAGCAATAAAAAATCTAATATCTGTAAGCAGAGTTGTTTCTAACTGTTCTAAAATCAAAATATTCAACATTAACTTAGTTCATTACCGCAAGACGGAAATCGTTGACATTTTATAAGTGAACGTGTTGGGCCGGTATTAAGAAATTTAAAAAAATAATCTTTTTGTATGAAAAAATTTTTTTTGAAAGATAAATATTCTAAATGGTTTAATCAGAAATTTAACACTTACTGATGAAAAAATGATTCCAAAACATAAATAAATCAAAACCACAGTTGGGGGATTTCCGAACCTTCCAGGAAGTCTGTAACCATATCGGGCACGTCGACAATGCGTTATACTCTATGCGTGTAGTAGCTGGACGGCATCGTCATTTGGTTGCTTATTTTCTTTAATACTATTGTTTTCTTAACTATCTTAAAAAAAGTATTGCTCAACATTTTTTAAAATAATAAAAAATTGTTAACCACCTTTAAAAATTTATACTTTTTGTTAAATTTAAATTTACTTAGTTAATTGTTGAAATTTATTTTGTATATCTCGCTTTAGAGCTTCAATAAAAAAGGGATTTAATTTTCTCATTGCCGCAAAAAAATAACTATTGATTTCATATGTGGTAAGCTGCGTTATTTATAATGTTTGCATTTAAAGATGAAAATCGAGGAAAGAAGCCTTTAGTTGACCATTACTATGTTAGAAATCAATCAATTGATTAATATGCTCTTTAACGGAGTTTTACATACTCACATTTAAATCAATTTTTATTTTCATTTTTAAAAGTTAATTCTAAAATAATGCGTTGTTATAGCTAATACAAATTAAATTTAAAAAAATATACTTATATAAAATAATAAATAAAAACCAATTTGCCTCGTCGTATGACTTTAATCCATCTAGTATTAATTAACCCAGCGAAAATGGTGATCAAGTATCAAATAATACTGAGAATATAAAAAAAGAAACTTAAAAATTGGGAAAAGGGTCCGTGAAAATCAAATCGGCGTACCGCACAAAAAGCCGCGTGTAACCGAATGTGTCCATCTACCAGACAATTATAATAGCTAAATAATCGCTCAGAAAATACAATTCATTATTACATAGAGTTAACGAAATATAAATATTAATTGATAAAATATAGAAATATTTGACTAAACCAACTTTTCATTGTAGTCACACAAATAACTAATTTGTGAGAGCCTGTATTAAACACGAAAAGTATCTTCATATTCCTTAGCGTGTGGAAGTTAAAAGAAATTTTAAACGATATTGCTAGAATTTTATTAATGAAATTCTAAAAAAATGATTAGAAATCATAATACAAAAATACTTTTAATCAGTAAACGACGCACGCTAGACCGTGAATCTTTGAAAATTTGAAGATGGATGGTAAATAAGCTATAATAAATATTAGAATATTAAGGAACAAAAAATTTAATTCAAACTTACAACAACAAAAAGGTTTACAATTTAATATTATATGCAAAACAAAAATTCAAATTACAAATTTTAAACCAAATTAAATGAATAAGTTTTAAAACCATAGAGTGAGCAAAAAGAATTTATAGTTCCATTCAATGTGTTTTTTAAAGCAATGGAAGAATGGATCAACTCGAGTTTTGGGAGCTTGACTCGTAGGAGTAAAACATTTGAAATTATTGTTTCACATAAATACACAAATGAGTAAACTGACATATTCGAAATTCATGAGTAAGTATTTAAATGTTCAACACAGCATAAAACAGTTAGAATATATCTAAATTGAAAGATAAACCTGTCAGTCTTCACGGCAATCTTTTAAAAAATAAGCATAATCTCTGTGAATAAAAAAAAGGTTTTGCAACAAATTTAGCCCAATGAAAACTACTCTAAACGAAAAAAAGTTTAATTGCAAAAGCGTTTAAATCATTATTAAATAATATTTACCATCAATATTGTTTGAAATATAAATAAAAAACTATACCCGTCTTTGAAAAACAATTTTTCGCCAAATTTAATTATTATTTATAACCGTGTATAAGTATTTTTACACTATAAAAAATCAAGCCATATTCTTAAATAACGAAAATGTGCTTATAATTTTAATATATTATTAATTAATGAATTAAAAGCTTGGTGATTTTTTTACAAAAAAATAATAAAAAAATAAAGAATTTTTATTAAATGAGTATAAGGTTTTTAATAAGTCGAATATCAAAAGGTATGCTGAAGATTTGCACGTGCAAAGTGAGTTGGCGCAGACGTTTCGCTGATAAATATATCATCTATATCAGGTCTTTAAAAATAAACAAAAAAAATATGTCTTAAAAAATATTAATCGGAAAATAAACTTAACAATAAATAAAGTTTAAAAATTATAATAGTTTATTTTAATAACATGATAAATTGTCAAAAAACATAATAATAACCAACTAATAAAGAAATAATGAACTCTAAAGGCTTTTCAAGGAAGCTGTTTTAAACCGTCAACAAAAAACTAATTAATATTTTTATAATATGACACGCAAACAACGAATGGCGCCAAAACGCAAGCTCCTGAGATGCGGGGCCGCACCTTTGGAGACACGAGATCGTGCATTTAATAAAAAACAAACTCAAAGACTAAAAATAAAATATAAACAACAAATAAAATTTGAAGAGTAATTGGAATCGAAAAAAATGTAAAATCTCAATTTATAAAATATATGATTAATAGTGATGTCACAAAATAAAAAGGACAACAAATATCAGAGAGATGACAAATGGGGAATTTTTCATTTAATGGTTACGTGCAACTTTTTGAAAAGACTCGTCTAAACCCATGCACCGCCATTTGGTGCCCGATTAAATGTAAAACGGTGACAGACATTTATTTGAAGAATGATTTTTCTTGAATAAATAATTGTTAATTAAATTCATTCAGTTAAGGCAGCGTCGATCGACCCTTTTGTTAGCTGTCGCCTTCGCCTCCCCCCGCTGTTCACTGTCCCAATTTTCAACTTGGGCATTCTGAAAGTTCTTCCTTTTCATGTTTTTACAATTCAAGAAAAGTTAACTTTCATATAAACTTTGTTTATCTTTTTGAAAAAATAAACTGCACACTGTTACTGATAATAATAAATTTAATTAGCTATTATTCACATTTTTGCAATTTCTATTTCTCATCCTTTATGTTCTTTTTTCGCCGCAGCTTCTTTTTTGATATAACGCCCAATCCATTTATTTATAACTGATTTGATAAATAATTTTAAATATATTTTTAAGCTTAACTTTTTATTATAATATAATTTTCGTATTATATTTAAAATTAAAATATGCATTTTTTGGTAAATTAACAATTTATGGACCTTTTCATTTTTATCCTCCATTTCCAGTAGCCACTCCATCATCCCAACTTACAAAGCCAACGATGTAGCTTAAAAGACAAATAGAGAAAATATGTTGGCAACCTGATGAATTGTCGGGAATTAAAAATTAATTTAAACATTTAAAATATTCGTCTTTGAGAGTAAGTTGATCTGGCGCCGCCTTTTTTAGGCTTTTGTGATAATAAATTATTTTTTAATCATGTCTCTTCTCTTGCAAGTATTAATTTTAAATTTGAGGCGGTATATCTTTTGAAGCACTCGTGAATCTTCGAAATCATTTAAACTTATTTTTAGTCGAAACTAATTGCACAGTTATTTTATTTTAATAAGTTACAAAATTAAGCAAATTACGCAATAAAAGTAACAAAAATAGCTTCTACGCATCGCCTGATCACAAAGTTAAAAGGAAAAACCTAAAATACATTTACATTATTTGTGGTCTCATTATAAAAAACCTACAAAGTAGTTATAATAAATATACAAAAATGCTCAAAATAAAGTATATGTTGATTAAAATGATTATGAAATCTGATTTTTTATATACATACCTAGAGACGGCAATGATTATGCTTTAATTTCGATTCCTGAGCATAATTCTAGAATTTTCACTAAAAGTTGTACCTTCTAAAAAATTTTAGTGCCCGGAAATTTTGTTAGAATTAGAAATGTATATAAAATTAAATTATTTGCGAATTTATGCCTAATATATTTATTTAATCAAATAGTTCCAATTGGGGTTTTTGGTGAATTTTTATATAGTTATAGCGGTCCTGATCTCGCCTTGTGCAGTTTCAATGTTGTAAACTAGTGGAGATGTTTTGTGTGATCCATCATGGTCTTCAATTCCGCCACTTAATGTATTATTTGTATTTAAATTCAATTTTAAATTAAATTTTCAAATTTTTTTGCTGAAATGTGTGTAATCTCCATTCCCCGAAACACCTCTCGTTTCAATTAATATGATAATGTTAAATTAACAAATTATTAAAATGTTGCAATATAATCCGTCTTTTATTTTAAAAGCAAGTTAACAATCGTCTCTCTTATGTGACCATTCCGAATCTGAATTTTAAACTTTGTTATGTGATCACTTTAAAGTTATTCTTGGTTTATGTTACGTTTCATGCTTTTTACGCCAAAATGATCTAATATGTTTTTTATATCAAAATATTATTTGCTTTTATGGTTTGTTTCGCTACATTTTAAAGATTTTGGTTTCATAAACTGCGGTTTGCGTACGGCAGCTTTAACTTGCACGAAGCCAGTTATAAAATGTTTCTTTTTTCTTTTACTACTTTTTTTAATTAAAAAAAGTAAAACTTTTCCGTTAAGATAATTTAATTAAATTTTATTTTGTTAAGATATTGTACGAATGTTGCATTGCAATTTGCATTTATTTGGTATTAAATATTATTTCTCACAATTTTATTTTTATTATTTATTTATACATTTTTCAGGGATGATAAAACAGTGAAACGTTCAGTCGCTACTGCAACAAGGCGCATCGCTGATTTTAAAAGTTTTATTTTTCATTTGTTCGAATATTTTAAATATTTTTTAAATTAATGGTTTATTTAAATTCGAATCTTTGTACAAAAGAATTTTTAAATTAACATCATTGTCATTTCGTTTTTTATATTTAATTAAAACACTGAGTCGACTTTTTTTGAAAACTGGAAATGATAGGGGTATATCTTAACCACACGGATTGTGTAATACTTTACTTTTAATTTGTTCCATTTCGGCCTTACATATTCGCAAAATTTGATACGATCAGCGCCATTTGCTGAACGAACACCTGGTACCAACGCGCGCAAAGGTTCACCAAAAAGGTCACGCTGAAAATAATTTGATTTTTATTCACAACGGTAAAAATAAAATAAAGCATACTTTTAGTTTTTGTAGATTGTTAACCTGCCCAATTCTCGTTAACAGGGTTTTTCGTGAAAGTTCACGCCTGATTTTTAATTTTAATAATGCTTTTTTAATAAGAAGTAGATACACGATATTTCTGTATAATATAATTTATACAAATTCTTACTTAAATTTATATAATTAATTGTTGCATCTATGATTTTTTAAATAATTATTAATTGAAATACGTTTTTTTGGGGGTTTCAACACAAAAAATATGTATTTGTATATAAAAATAACGTTTCTAACAAATTTAAGGAAAAAATTTTTGTGATGAAACCCCAAAAAGGGTACCCCCTATGGTTTTGCAACCATTCGGCGTGAAAATCTCGACCCTCCGGTTCGCCGGACTTTATGTCAAAATACAAACAAACCTGGCACAATTGAAACTCCATTGTTTGGCCCTGTTGATCAGTCAAAAGGCGGGTGCGAGATTTATCTTTTTGAGAACAAAGTTTATAATATTAATAGTAAATTGGTTTCATTATTTTGGTTATGTTTTAAATGTCAAACACGCGATGGCTGGCCTTTAGTAGGATGCAATTGTAGCGCGTGTCCATGCAGTAATGAATAATAATTTTGATTTTTAGCCTTTAGATTTTTTAATGTTAGTAAATAGCAGATCAAGAAGAAAATTTTTTTATATATAATGTTAGATCCAGTTTGGTCCAGTGTTTTCCTGTTTCAGCTTGGCCTGTTCTGTTCCTGTTCTGTTCCTGTTCTGTTCCTGTTCTGTTCCTGTTCTGTTCCTGTTCTGTTCCTGTTCTGTTCCTGTTCTGTTCCTGTTCNCCTGTTCTGTTCCTGTTCTGTTCCTGTTCTGTTCCTGTTCTGTTCCTGTTCTGTTCCTGTTCTGTTCCTGTTCTGTTCCTGTTCTGTTCCTGTTCTTTTCCTGTTCCTGTTCCTGTTCTATTCTAGAATTTAGAACAGCACAGGAACAGGAACAGATTCAAAATCCTTGGATCAGGAACAGATCAGGAACAGAACAGGCCAAGCTAGAACAGGGTAAAAATTGAAGAATTGAACTTTTATTGAGTATATATTTGAAATTTTCCAATTATTCATAATGATTTCACGTGGCGCAGTGGTCAAACTGACAAAGGAAGGTCCCCAGGTGTCCGTGGAGTTTCGGTATGAAACTTGGTGGGTGGATAGAGCACCCCCGAGTTTTTAACTAAACTGGTGTTAGTTTTTGCAGAATGGCCTCGGGTGAGGAGATATGAGGCTTTAAACCTTTTTCGTCATCACAACATTTTGATTTAATGTAAAGCATCCGTCGGCTTCGGTGTCGCAGTGCCTCTGCGCTCCGTTTGCTTTTTGCCCTTTAGGGTTCAATCCCCGGTGGTGCAAATCAATTTTTATATGATTATTTTTTGATTTTAATGTTATAATGTGATGTCAGATAAATAATTTAATTTATGTATCATTTTTTTTTAAATCTCAACTATTTAATTATTATAATTTGGCAAACATTTTATGCATTTTCACACAAATGGTAGTCGGCAAAAAAATGTTCAAAACACAAATGCATTTCACAGTAAGCGCAGCGGAGCAAAAAAATATTTCCGCAGTTTTTTTGGCAGTTGTCAATGTCGTTTGACAATTCAAAACAATACTTTACTGGGTGTTGAAAATTCGGGAATGGTTCATCTCCAAAATATCCTGCTTTCCTCCAGGCAAAATTTAACCACGCATTGAATCGGGGTGCTTGGAACTGATTATGGATTAAAGATTGCAATTTAATAATGTTGTCCCTGTCGTGAAGGTTTATCTCAAGGTCGTAAACAAGAACAAATTGGGTTATTTTTCGCGTAAATTCTTTCCACATGCAAAATTTCAAATCTTTTTAAATTTGAGAATTATATTATATACCGAAAAACATAAACATCCAATGGCTGACAAATTCCTGTTGCGTGCTTTGGAATTTGTTCAACTTGAAATTGGATTCCTTCTCGTGGTTGAAAATCATTCCAGCCAGTCCAGCTGTCAACCAGCAGTAATGTTTTTTGTTCTGGTCGTAATGCAGGGTACAGTACTTCATTAACCCATTCAATCATAAGTTTTTTTGTCATAATGTGACTAGTGTTTGGCACAGAATAAACATTTTTAGCCTTAATAATTTTCAATTTTCCGCTGTTTACTATTAAAACCTGAAAGATTCCTTTCTGTGGAAATCGCCCCTGTCGCTCTGCAATCACCACAAATAATGGTGACAGAAGGAGACCGCTAGCAGTCACCATAGGCATTATAGTGTAACAGTGAATGGTACTTGCAACAGATTACACATCGACAAGTTTTGTCCCGATCGGAGCTAGTGTTCTTCGGGAGTGTAGTTCTAGTTCAAAACCTGATTGATCGGCATTTATAATATCTCGGCCTGAAAGATCCTCCTCCATGGCAAGTTGCCTAACATGTTCAATGAATTCGGCTGCCTCATGTTTAACTTTCTCGAGATTAATGAAATGTTTCTTCGAAATAAACTTCGTTATCTTAAGTTGAGGGGGCCATATGGCAAAAAAAGGATCTTTTACCTTTCGAGAAACAATTCGATGACGTTTTTTGAAATTTGTGAGCCAGTTTTTTGACGCTTTAAACCCGTTAATTTTGTTTTGGCCAAGACTGTTATTCGCCTCCAGGGCCCATTTACGAAGAATAAGGTCGGACAAACTCAAATTKTTTTCAAATTTGTCCGTAAATTTGGCGCTGACACTTTCATCAATTTGTTTCAAGGCTTCTTCACGACTTTTTAAACTAACTTCAAACCTTGAATATTTAATTATTTTAATCAATTTTCTGATTTTACCTTCTCTTCATTTTTAAATCAGATTCGGTTTGAATAAAGCGAAATTGGGCCCACATACTTGATAGTGAACGGTGCCCTTTTGCGGCCGAACGATAAAATTGCAATGCTTTTTTCTTATCGGAATATAAAATAATATCCCTTCGAGGCGTTTTTTTCTCGGGAGATGGGAAAAAACTTGATCCACTTGATTTCTCTAGATTAAATTTTAAAAATATTTCTTTTCAAATTTCATAAAACCTGATCCGAACGGACTTTCAGCTTCTTCAGCCGGATCTTCATCCGGATCCTCATCCATCCGATAAATCATCACTGTCTCCTTCTTTTTCAACATAATCTGCGTTCTCGTCAAATACGAGATCTTCGATGATTTCAATTTCATCGTTGTTAATATTTGCCCTATCAATTGTCTGGGCAAAATTTTTTGCAAGAGCTCTTTCAATGGCAGAAATTGCCGACTCATTGTTGTATTTTGCAAAATACTTTTGGAGAAGCGAGATGATATTTAACGGATTTATGCTCATTTTTATCTAAATTAATTCTTTATCATAATATTTTTAATTTAAAATTTATTATTCCACGGCCTATTACTAATTTTAGCGCTGATCGCCTTAATCGAAGCAAGCAAGCAGAAAAACAACGCAGTGGTAGAAGAATGGTCGATGGAGAGAGCAACAAAAGCATATTGATTTGCACCGCAGGGGTTGGGTTTTCGCCGAAGAGCACAAAAAAGCATTTTAAAAAATGGATCTCACAGACGGGTGTGATGCATAAAATGTTTGCCAAATTATAATAATTAAATAGTTGAGATTTAAAAAAAAATGATACATAAATTAAATTATTTATCTGACACCACATTATAACATTAAAATCAAAAAATAATTATATAAAAATTGATTTGCACCACCGGGGATTGAACCCTAAAGGGCAAAAAGCAAACGGAGCGCAGAGGCACTGCGACACCGAAGCCGACGGATGCATACCATTAAATCAAAATGTTGTGATGACGAAAAAGGTTTAAAGCCTCATATCTCCTCACCCGAGGCCATTCTGCAAAAACTAACACCAGTTTAGTTAAAAACTCGGGGGTGCTCTATCCACCCACCAAGTTTCATACCGAAACTCCACGGACACCTGGGGACCTTCCTTTGTGAGTGACGTGATTTAATTTTGTTTAAGGTTCAACTTTCCCTAGTGAAAATCTTTTATCTTCTTTTTATTTATCATTTTTTCATTAATGGTGAGTGATGCCTGGGGCTGTGGGTTCGAAACTTCTAACCTCCGCCTGTGTAAATGATTTTGTTTCTCTATTTTATGAACTTTGATGGTAATTTTTCGTCAACCCGGGCCCCTCCCATTCTAAAAAGCTTCAAAAAATGGTTGCAAATCCCTTAACAAATTGAATCAAAAATTCAAAATTTTCTCGGCGGCGCCTATCGGCACCGCCGACTCCCCCCTGAAGTAAAGCAGAATTTTCTAAAAAAATATTTAATTTTTAACTAGGTTTGCTCCCCGAGCCCCAAAATAAGAAAACAGAAGTCTGAAAAAAGTATATAATTTTTTTCACTAGAGTTGCTCCCCATTTCAAAATTGGGTCGTCCCGGACCCCCGACATGGCCAACCCCCCCGACCTTCCCTGACATACCATTTTCCCACCCCCAAGGGGTCGGGAACAACCCTATTTTGAACCTAAATTAAAATTTTTTGGTAAAAGTCTCGGATTTTTGGGAGTCAATTCTCGAGTCTCGGGGTCAAGTCTCGGTAAATTTAGGTCTCGAGCATCACTAGCAAGTGATGAACACTTTGTCCAATGCATCATCAATTAAAATTTCAGACTGAATTTCACTCGGAAATTTTTAATTTGGAACAGTCTAAGAACAGTTTATACTGTTCTGTTCCTGTTCTGTTCCTGTTCCTGTTCTGTTCTCGAGGTCGGAACAGAACAGGAACAGAACAGATAGGCTGTTCTAAAATTTGAGAACAAAACAGGAACAGGAACAGGTTCAAAATCCTTGGAACAGGAAAACACTGGTTTGGTCATCGTCCGCTGAGGAACTTCCGTAAAATCCGGTCTCTGAATTTGGTTCGGGACTCAAAGCCTTTTTCTAAAGAAATTTAGTTAAACAATAACAAACGAGAAAGTGAGCTCAGATTATGTGAGCAATAGGAAACGGTTTTAAATGCTTTTAATTTATTTTAATTTAGCTTTATTTTTTTGGAGAAACTTTAACTTTCAATAGTTTTTGATTACATTGTTAAAATTTGTTTATATTATCTTAGTTTCACCCTTACTAATTAAATTTTAAATTTATTTTCGATTTGGTAATCATTCGATATGCGCCGATGCCACTACCGGTTTGGATTTTGTAGTTTTATAATGTTATGAATAGATGCAAAGCTTTACTCCAATTAACTAACAAAATTAACATTCATAGGATTTTTAGTAGTTAAAAATATATATTTAAGTCATACTAAAACATTAATATATCAAAATTTTTTGATTCCGACTGTTTTGGTCTCAGTAAAGTTTCTTATTCGTTGAGCATTTATTACTAAGCGTATAGTTTTAATTTTTTAAATAACGTTAGTTTAACTTTGTTTTTGCTGAAATCATATTTGATATGGATATCCACAGAATGCAGAAGATGGGGTAGGGGCGGCGGTTCCGGTTGGCGCCGATATACGTAAAATTAGAAAATTATGATAAATTAATAAAGCCATTTTACTTAAAATCAGGAGGCCATCTTCAAATGTACGCCACAGCAGCGAACGAAAAAACACGATGTTTGATTGATTATTATTTACATCCAAAAAATCACAAATGAAAACAATCATAAATTAAATTTTTGCGATTAAGAATAATTAAATCTAATTTTTTTTTTAAATAAATTGTTTTAAAAAACTTTAATAAAAAGTTTAAACACCTAGATGTCCGTGAATTAGAGGTAATAGTGGAGGCGCTTTACAAGTGAATTATAAATTAAAAAAAACAAATTTCCAACAACTGTTATATTTTAAAGAATAACTTTTAAATCATGTTAAATTAACAACTTTCCAAAAGCAAACAAAAAAAAATATCGCATTTTGAATTAAAATTGTTGGAAACTTTTCAATTATATAAAAATCTTGTACATCAATTTTGTCAATTTTGTGATTCCTGATCGTCTCAGAGAGCTGCGTCGGTTTAGTTATATTGTACACTCTCTTGTTTCAATATTGAATTGTTGTTTTTTTACTTACGACTTTGTTGCCTATTTGTTTAAATTTTGTTTTTTTTTATAAATGTTTTGCATCAGTCATTTAAATTTACTAATTTAATTTAGTTAGCCTTTTCTATTTTTATCTAGTAGAATTGGGTTATTAAAAACAAAATAATAGAGGGTTTAAAAATGGTGATGACCGCTGCCTCGTAAAACGTGTCTGTGCCTGCATTGGGCGTTCAGCTGGACAGGAGGCTCAAGCGCGTCGCTTAGCCTCGAACGGAGTATGCCGTTGCATATGTAGATTTTTTGTAAATAATTAGTAAACTTGCTTTTATCAAATTTTTAATGTATTAACGATTGTTTAAAAATATTTAATATCTTTTCCCACATCGTTTTATTTTTTGGCATATTTATTAGCCTTTAAGTATTAACCTAGATTTTGCATTATTTTATAATTGAATTTTTTGACTTTAATGGACGCTTCAATTATTTTTTAAATAAACGCTTAAAATTAATGCTTTTTTGTTTTGCTTACAAAAAAAGTTTCATGAGCGTATATATCAAAATCGTAGTTTATCTTTTTTATATGAAAATTTATAAATCCTTCATAGAGCTTTTATTTAAATTTTCGATATTTTATGTTTTTAGCTTTTTATCAGTTAGAATCCGAACCATGTTTTTTTATTGCGTTGTATATTGAATTTTAATCACCATTTTCATGAAAATAAAAAATTTATTATAAAAATTGTTTATTTGTAGCATAAAGACGAGTTACATTCCTAAAATGCACGCTTTCACAAACACATTTTGACTGGTCAGTTTTTTGAAGATAGTCAAAGGAAACAACTCGCCACCGGCACAAACCAACACAACTGTTAGTTTTTGGTGAGATGGCAGCATACCTGACCTGTGCATGATCTATACAAAAATTGGCATTAATATTAAATGATTAAATGATGTAATTTTACGAAATAAACTCACCCCAATTGCGAGCCACAGGGTATAGCCTTTAGCTCCTGCACTGAACTCAACAGAGACATTTTTGAGGGTAAAATAAGCACTATTCTTAGCAAAAACGTTACAAACATTGTTGAAATCTTGAAAAAAAAATTTTCCGGCGGCGCCTATTGACACCGCCGACTCTTCACATTTCTAAAAAACTTCAAATACACCACATTTTTCTGAGAAAGGACCTATACAAATTATTAAAACGCAATCACAAAAGCATGGGTACAATATTAACAAGTTCTTGAGGACAAACAAAAGRTAAAGACGAAGAAAAAMTACAACAAATGACATGAYAGGCAAAAGAAAAKGAGGAAGAAGATAAAAAACTAAAAGAAAAAGCGGATTAGTAACAGAATTTTTATTAAAAATATAGAATCGCATAGAATGTATAAATAGTCCCGAAGGTATTTGATTAACCACAATTTGAAATTCGTCAATATAATTAGTTAAAATAAATGAAACAAAGGCCAATTTTAATTTATTTATTAATATTTAAAAGCAAAAGTTTAATTATTAAAGTAATAGGAAAGAGTGATCAAGATATTGGGTAATGGCAAGAGGCGTATTTTGTTTAATGATGAATTTGTTTAACAAGTTATATTTTTAAAAACCGAAACTATTTAAGAAAAGAATGTCTGCACCAAATAAAATAATAAATCCATTTAACATTAAATTTATAAAATTGAAATGGAAATATGTATAAATGTTTAATGAAAAATTGCAAAAAGACTTTTTAGTATAGTCAAAAAATAGATAAATAAGACATATAAACAATTAAAAAATATTTATTAAAAAAATTAAAAATTTTTTTCTAAATTACTCGCTGTCAGACTTCTAACGCCATCTCATGACTTACGTGTTCATTTCACACGATCCGGCAACAATTGACTTTTACATTTTTTAATAACTTTTATAATTTAAAATATTTCATTTTAGACTTTTAGTTTTTTGCTGTTTAAAGTGAGGTTTAGAACCTTGTTTCAATGAGTTTTTATATATACATTTTTCTTATATAGAGATAGCCCGAGTGCTGCAACCTATTTAAGGATTGCTCTACATATGCAAAGGGAATTCGCCACGAGTGCGAGCTTCAAAAACGCACATCATAACAACAGTCATTAAAAAATCAACAAATAATCTTTTTGTTTAAATAGAGCGTAGAATAATTTACAAACCAAAAATATTGGCAAACAACAATTCGGTGGAACCAGCGAGCCTAAATAGATAAAATTGCAAGATATTTAAATATCTAACCGATATTCTTGTTATATATTAAATTTTTAACATAATTTGAACTTTAGTTGTTTAACGCAAGAAATTGTACAGCTTCGTTTTTTGTAATATTTTAAGCTGATGAATGGTTGTTGCTTTTTATTTTTTGTTATATTTTTTTTTAAACTTTTGAATTAATTTTTTTTACAATAATAAAAAGTAAATATCGATAATATCGTTTCTTTTATTTAAGACGACTGGCAAAAAAATATTTTTCCAGTGATTGAAATCAGCCTTTGCTTTAGAATTCTCTTTCTCCATTACATTGCCACGTGACGATAATCAAACACCTTATTAGAAATTAATTATTCTTTATTGATAAACTTATTAACATTGTTTGTGCTCTTAACATTATAGGTTTAGCTGGAAGTTAATTTAATTTGTCTGTCAGATAGTGTCTTTGCTTAAGTACAAAAAGCTCTAATGATAATTCCATATTATTAAAACTAACAATATCGTAATATTTTACTAATTTTTATTAATTTAAAGTTATTTTTAATTTAATATATCCTTTTGCTCAGAGAGTTTCGACTTTAATGCATATTATCTTGGTATGACTCTTTATTAGGTTTATGTTTATATTTTAGCTTTTATTATTAAATTGTGACTTTTATGAACTTACTTTCAAATTTTTTAGAACAAAAAGCTGTACATTTTTTTATCTGGATTCATTGATATATTCTAAGTCCTCTTGCAAATCCATTATTAGGGCAAATGATGAATATAAACGCAACAATTTGGAATCCAAGTCTTGGTATGTCTTGACGCACCTTCTTTAATTTATATTTTTCGATACAATTCTTCTGCACAAATTTGCTGTAAAAAAATAAATTTTATAATTCATTTTTTAAAATGACAAGTATAAACAAAAAAAACATTAAAAAGTCAATTATTTTAAAACTTTAATTTAAATAAAAACGAAACAGACAAAATTACTGTATTTTATCTCTATTAAATTTTAAAGTAATTCGACCTAAAATCAAATTTTGCATGACAGAATCAAATGTTCAATTTTAAATAATTTGGAAATTTTAAATTCCTTTTTTAGTAGTCATAAATAAAATTTAGGTCAAACACTAAAACACTTTCAACGTCTTAATTGTTGACTATCTCTTAGAAAAATCGTCCAAATGATACACAGTTTGTTGATCTATATCAAGGCTATTTAGAAAAGTTTAAAATATAAAATCCAATATATATTAATTATCTGTATAGTTACTGCATTTTCAAACTGGAAAAGGCATATCGACAAATGTTTAATTAGTGAATTTAAAAACTATAATCAAGTATCATCTAATAATAAAAAAGTTTAGTCGAGCTCAATTCTGAACCAATATAAATTAAAAAATTGAAAAAATATTTAATCAACTAATTTTCCCACCCTAATTGACCAAATAAAAGTATTTAAATTATTTTAAAGTAAAGAATATAAATGAAAATAACAGAAGCAGTAAAATTGATTAACACTAATTAAAAAAATAAAACGTGATTAAATACAAAATTTTATGTTGTTAAAAAATATATAATTCATAATATGTATATGAGAAAAGCCTTATTTTGGTTATTGAAAGCAAGCATATAATATGCACAAAAAATAAGCAAAGTTAGATATTTATACTTTTAGGCTTGAAGAATGCAAAATAGCTCCTAAATAAAGCTCTATGCTTTCAAACGTTAATTTAATCACTTGACGGAAATGCAAAAAGTTTTATATCAATTAAAATATTATTAATTTTACTGCAAATCTAGAAAAAAAGATTTATTGAAATGACAAAATTCAAATGCGTAAAAGATTAACAAATAATGCCTTTTTTCTTAATTTTTAAATGATCCCGTAAGAAAAAAAAAATTATATGCGCAATAATTTAAAAGAAATAGTTTCATTTAATTAACTGAAAAGTGGACAATAAAATAGTGTAAACGATTATGCTAAAGCAAAACGCATTGCGCACACCATGTAATTGCATAATAAAATAAATAAATAAATAATATATATTTAAAAAAGTAATAAAATTTATTAAATATTAACTTAACCGGATTTCTATATCAATTTAAAGTATTTTTGGATTAGCATAGCTGTTAAATATTATGTATTAAAATTTTTTATTTAACAACAGCTCAAATTTGTCCCATTCAAATGCTTTCACACATTCTTTACATTTTATTGATTCTGGTAATTACATAATTTAACCTAACAACTATCAAAAAGAGATGCCCGAAGCGTAAGAAGAGAATTTTTACGATGGCCAATTAGGATTTTAATCATACTGTATGATTTTAAATTAATCTATAACTTTTATTAAAGCTTTAAAAAACGTGTCTTGACATGCTGTATTTTTGAATGTTCAAATGAAAACAATAACTAAAACCTATTAAATTACTAAAATCTATTAAAATACATATACAATAAAAGTAGTGTTTTTTAGTCTTCCATGAAAAAAATTTAAAGTTATTCTACTTAAATTAAAAACTATTATATTTTTAATCGTTCAAATTTATTTAGTTGGACCTAAAAGCATCTCTTTATCTAAGAAATTCTGTTTATTGAATGTTAATCAAAAAGACCAAAGCTTTCACTTTCTTCATAAATATTAATTTTACATTGCACAAATATACCTTTTTAGTAAAAAAATACATATAAATTCAAAACTCTCTGTTACTTTAAATTGAAATTTATGCATATATTTATACAATATTCGCTCCAATCAAAAAAGACTGTTGAACAAAATTAATTAGAAATACCGACCATATTTATTAACTGATACCGGAAATGATCTATATTCTGCTATGTACAGTCCAATTTAGAAATATATTTAAAAATTAATTAAAAAAGATCGGCAACCGAATATGTGTAGGCCGAAAGATGGGGGTTTACGTGGCACTGTGGCATTTATTCATCAAAGCTATGATGTAATTAAATTTAAAAAGTCACAATAATTAAATAATTTTAAAAAACGATCTGACCTAACCAAATTAAATAAATGATTTAAGTGTTTTAAAGCGAAATGTGCGTTAATAATTTTAAATAAAAATGCATGTTTTAAAAAAATCTGAAAACATTAAGGAATCTTTACATTAATTACAACAGATCTGCCCACAAAGGTTAACGAATTGGTTTTTTTGGTATTGCCAAAAAATATGCAAAATTCGCCACATTTTGCATAAACGTGATGCATCGAAGTGGAATAAGAAATTAAAAAATAAATAAATTGGTCAGCAAAATGTAACGCTATATTTGTTCTTTAAAAAATAATATTTTCGAAAATTTTAATGAAAATATTTAATTCATTAAATAAAAAATTCCTATCTTATAAAATGAGATACGTTGCCTAACGAAGCTGCAATTCAGTTTAAAATTTACTAAAATTAAATGACCATTACAAATGTATTTCAAGCTAATTGAACTGTAAAGCACAGATACAGTTTTTAACATGGATTTATCGACAGTTTAAAATAAAAATTATAAACAATATATAGAATTATAATTACAAAAGGCTTTAATTTATTACAAAATGCTAAAAAATTAGGCTCTCCTTTAATAAAATTTTATAATAAAAGCAGGAGATTTGCCGGCCTGGACTTCGACGTAACCTGAGCGTCAGCTACAGAGCGCACTCGATCTCTCAAATTTTCGAATGATTACAACCCATTTATGTCAAATTGAATTGGAAAACACTGAATTAGCCTAACGATTAATAAAATATCTAAAACACACAAAACTAAGACTAAAAATATATTACGATTTAAATAAATATAAGTGACTTATTAAAAAAATTATAAATATCTAATTAAATATGTCATAATCGTATGCAACATGAAAATTAATGCTTTTGTCAAAAAGACCCAAATATTACGCATAATCCTCGCACATTTTAAAATTAGTAAATCAATTTTTAAGCCTTTCTTAAAGTAAATGAGCGCACATAGATTTTCGGGTTTGTCTAAGATTTTGATGAATGAGAGCGGACGAGCCATTAATATTTATCAAGATAATGTAAATTTCGTAATAAAAAAAAATTATGTTAATCGATGAGCTGAGATGAAACCGTGCACCGTACGTTGATACTCGAAAAAATGAATTCTACAAAATATTAACATTAAAGTTAAAACAATTGGAATATAATTATATAATCTGTTTATTTTATTAATAAACATAAAATGATAAGATTTCAACCCTTTCATTTCTGTCCATTTAATCAATATAGGAAAACAAAATAGGAGGACAATTCGTCATTTTTTCTTTTTAAGAAATGGCTAATGAAACTAAAAGTACTAATTCTAAAACTAATGAACACAAGCAGATAGGCAATACTTGTTGCTTATTTAAAAATAGACCATAACAATGATAACCAGCAATTAAAAGAGGTTGAAGAAATTGTTTTAATGTGTGCCGCTGTCGAGTTGTTTTTCCTCTGACTATCCTCAAAAATCTTGTCGGGCATTTGTGACAGTCGTGTAAAAAAAGGCATTGCGAAATTGTTAGATAAATAAACTATCATCATAAAATAATGAACCTTTGAATTCGATTAAAAATAAATATATTGAAATTCCAAATTATGCCTTTTTAAGTAAAATTAATTTACAAATAAGTATTCTTTGCGAGTTAACGAACAATGCATAAAAATATAAATCAAAAAATAACGCGTGAAATTATTATGATTGTCATTTACTTGAATATATTAAATAATTTTTATCCATTAATTTATGCATTTTATTTTTGTTCAGCAAAAATATCCATTTCATATTTTTGTTTTCCTTTAATGGGTGTTTAACTATTATTTTGTGCTTAGGTTTTGCGAAACGAAAGCCATTGTCGGTTTGACTGTACGTCTTAAATTTCTGAGTTAGCGCTGACTAATAAATGAAAACAGCAAACAACTCCAATCAATATAAAACAGTCGAATAATCTCAGTCTGCCAATCTTTTTATCATGTTTTTCCTCTACAATAAGTTCACCGAAGAAATTGCTGACCGGCACTTTCGGGTTTCCTCAAAAATTTGCCGAGGGGTTAGGTAGTTTTTTTAGTTTTCTTTAACTATTAAGAAAGTATTGAAAATAAATTTTGCTTTTGCTCATTTCCATATAAATTTGTTTCATTTTATTGTTTTAAATACTTATTAATAGGATTTTTTATTT
>MEIZ01000208.1:13343-31956 GCA_001723225.1 Globodera ellingtonae | reverse complement strand
TAATGCGAAGGATTTCGTCGCTTTCGCGTGGTGCAAGAATTTATCCCTTAAATGATTTTTGTCTTCACACGGTAATATTTTTCTCTGTATTATATGTAGTATAATATTTTAATTATATTATATGAAAATAAGAATCAAATTACGCTTTTTCTAAATTAAGTTTGGCTTTTTACACTAGTTGTGCCAAGTTATATACCTATAAAGCAGTTAAAAATTAACCATCATAGGCTTTTAACATTATTTTTAATTTAATAAATTAAATAGCAGTTTTTTCCACAAATTCTTTTGCGACTGTTTGAGACTTTTGTCGGGGACTGGGGCATTGTAACATTCTTTTTTGTGCCGTTATACTAAATTTMGACTTGTTAAATTGCGCTTTTACGGCTGAGCGTTATGCTGCAGCCGCCGAATATGCCAAAGTGAAGGCGGCAAATGCAAGGTGAAGAAGAATTATTAAAAAAGGGCAAATAAAACAAATGAAAAATGACAAATATAAATAAATAACGAAATGAGATAAATAAAATTCAATTTTTAATTTATATAACATTGAGAAATTGAGAAAAGTCTATAAACAAAGGAAACATTTGCAAACAAAATAATAAAAGAATATTTTTAAATTATATAAATAAGATAAAATAAGAAATGGACAGGAAGTGTCATTTACAGTAATTAAATAAAAACAATACAATCATTAAAGATGCGACTAGCATTTATTTGTTTCAGTTAGCGCATATTAATTATTAATGGAAAAGTTTACTTCTAACTAATAGATTCTAATTAAAATTAATCTTTTAATTATATTTTAAAAACATTTGCGTTTTGCAGAATAAAGACAAATATAAGCATTTTTATGCAGATTTTTGTTAAATTAAATCCTGATTTTCTTCAACAAATGAAAACCTTTGATACTTTTAAACTTTAGTTACTTTATATATTATGATTCTTCATAAAAACAATACATTTTATTTTATCAATATTTGTACTGCTAACGAAATTTTTATTTCCCTCAGCTTTTCGTTGTAATTCAAAATAGTCTGCCGTGATATAAATTAATCTAAATTAATTAATAAATATAGTTCGATCACATTTAGTCTTGTTAACAATCTCTGTTTTTTTAATCATTAGCTTTGGAATTTCTTGGATTGCTTTGTACCNTTAATTAATAAATATAGTTCGATCACATTTAGTCTTGTTAACAATCTCTGTTTTTTTAATCATTAGCTTTGGAATTTCTTGGATTGCTTTGTACCGCTCAAAACTGATGATGGAAATGGCGGAGTGTTAAAAAATAAGATTGGTGTTTTAATAATGCAAATAAATGATCAACATGTACACCAGACCGCTGAAAATAGTAAAAAAAAATATTAATAAAATTATATTCTTAAATGACTGATTTCATCAGATTTTTATTGTTTGGATAATTTTATGCTGTAATATTAATAATATTCTTTACATTAATCATTGATTTAACAATTATATTAACCGCCCTGATCTTAAAGATTTTAATCGAATGAATATATTTTTTAATTTTAGTAAATTGTTAATATTTTGTTTACTTTTTTGTTAAATTCATTTTTAAATTGTTATGCTCCCGTCTCTTCGTGCCCGATGCATGCTAAATTTGATACAAAATTCAATTTATAATAAACAAATCATTATTTTAGTTTATATATATTTTTCGATTAATCCAAAAGTTATCTTTTATTTTTACTATAAATCTATTTCACTATCAATTCGATTTTTATTTTCTTAATTGATTTTAATTTTAATTATCTTTTTTTGTCGATTGCAATTACTTTTTTAGATTAATATTAATGAACAATATTAAAATTATACGGTTATTTGTGTTAAATTAAATAAATGTAAGAGAACTGTAGTTTAAAATATTGGCAAAATCTTAATTTTATCCATTGTGTGCTGCTAAAAAATATAATTCTGTTGCTTCCTTATCATGCCTTAGGTTTTATAATTGAAGAAACATATATAAATTATTTAGGATTCAATTTTTTTCCCAAGTAGTGGGGAATTGTCAATCAGTCAAAACCCGAGCGTTTTCGAATGACGAGGAAAGAGGTGTATGGTGTGTTTACCAGTATTGAATTAAAACTTGGTACATTCATCATTTAAGTAATAATTATAAAATAATTTAAGCTTTAGAGTTTTGCTACAAATCGATAGATTTACAGGTAATAAACGTTTATTCAGTTAAAATTATTTAAACAATTTAAAACTATATAATATGAAATATCATTGCTCGGGTGTGCATATTGTTCAGATGCTAAGATTCTTTGTCAAGTAAATTGGTTATATCTATTATTTTTATAATATAAACTAGATGATGATAAGAACAGCATAAAATAAGAATTTTATTATAAAATTACAAACATTTAAATATAATTAAGATAAAGAATTAATTTTAAGAATAATAAGAGAATAATAAGTGAGTAACAACCTAATAAATGATTAAAAAAACCAAGAGCAACATTTAATTAAGAACTGCTTCAAAAAATTCAATAGGAAGTCTTCAATAAAAAGACTAGAATACGCAAACACACACTAAGAGCATGGTCGTAAACAAGTTTAGACAGTAACAAGCTGTTTCATTTCGACAACTCTTTTTCAAATGTTATAATTTTAATTTTAATTATTTTGTATTACAAAACTATTGCTCTTATCTTATAAAGAAAGAATATTATTTTAAAGTTTATTTTGTCACAAAATATATTAAATTTAATCTTTGTCAAAAATAATAATTAAAATTAAGACGAAAAGACAAATATTTATTCTTTACAATATTTTGTTATTATTGAGAGAAATTGAGTAAGCAAAAATTATTTGTTTTGTTTAATATGGACAATAACTGCTTGCATAGTCGACAACTCCATATTTATTTAAATTTTACTCAATATCAACATTTATTAAATTAAAGCACAAAATCAGCATGCAATAATAGCACGCGCGATTTTTAACACAAAAAACCTCAACACAAATTAAAATATTAATTACCGCAAAGCAATCATCAAATTACAAAAAAAAAAATTATATAACAAATTGATTATGTTTGTCGGCTGAAAAACATTTATTTTCCAAGCACGCAAATGCGGATACATGTGATAGACCCTTTATTGATTGATCAAGAGTTTGGTGTTTTTGTTCTAACAAATCTTAACTTTTGTATGTTTTTTGAATTTATGCTGTAAAGATTAATCCTGTTTGAAGATCTGTTTCAAGTTAACAAATTAATAAAATAATTAAAGATCAATATTAAATCATAAATTATGTCTTTGAGTAGAGCCCAAAAAAATTACGGCAGCGGAAGTAAAGGTTCGAAAGTAATGTTTTTATCAATATGTTGGTTTAATGGTGCTCAATCTTTTGCGCCGACACATTTGCGCCGGGATCATTTGCGCCAATACATTTGCGCCGGGATCATTTGCGCCGGCGNGCGCAAAGTCGCCGGCGCAAATGTATCGGCGCAAATGTATCGGCGCAAATGTCGCCGGCGCAAATGTATCGGCGCAAATGTATCGGCGCAAATGTATCGGCGCAAATGTATCGGCGCAAAAGATGCATCACCGGTTTAATTACTATCATTGCAGTGTGTCTTTTATTTAATAACATTTTATCATTGCTGAAAATTTTAAGGTAAAGTTTAAGTTCTAATTTAAGGTAATCACCTTTTGCTTTCTTCACCAAATCATATTATTTTAAAAATTTAATAATATAATTTAGTTTAAATTTGCCTAGCAAAACACACTATAAACAAAGTATAACCCGATTCATTTAAAATCATTGCTGCCAACAAAGCGACCTTGTGTTGACCGTCGTATTAAAACAAAAAAATTTATAACAAAAATGTTATTTGTAATAAAAAATTCCCTCAAAAAATACCAAAATGTTTTAGTTGATAAAAATTACAATAACGAGCGCAGATTTGATAAACATAAATTTGATGGCCGATAAATTAAAAAATGATAACTTAATATTCAACGACGAGAACGAATACGCTATGAATGTTGGTGAGTTTTTTTTCTTTGAATAATGTATTTAATCGTGATATTTATGAAAATCAAATCTAAGGAAACACATAGTGACAATGACCTTAAATATGCATTAAAGTTTGAATTTCGGTGTATACAAAAGACATAAAGAATAAACAATTTAAAAAATTAGACTAATATGAATTACTAAAATTGTTATTAAAAATAGACAAATTTGAAAAATACAACTATTAGTAAAATCAAGAAAAAATAATAATTGTCAATAAATTCTAAGGAATTTAATAATTGTTTCTTAACCCTTCGGCCGATCAATTGGCAGTCTTCATGTGTTTGCCTCCACCCAAAAAACTAAATTTTTCAAAAGGCGACAATAATTTACTTTTTATTTCTTAAAACTAAATAATTAATAAGAGCAATTTAACACCTTTTCTGCAAAGTTCGTTAACAAGAATAGCCTCAAAGGTTCCTATTCCAAAATCGCTCCGTTCGAGTTATGGATAAACATTTTCATCAAAAATTAAATTTTTATGTTTTAAATTGATAAGTAACATATGTATATAATAAATAAAACAAAAAGGTTGCTTATTTCTGATCCGAACTGATCAAGAAATGATTGACCAATAATGAACCAAATTGCAAAATTACTGAAATTTAATACAAATTTTTAAACAGTCACACGCAGCGTACAAGGAGAGCTTAGTACAAAAAAAATGTGTTCGATCACCTCCAATCATAACTTTTTGAGAAATGACTGATCAATACTGTAAAAATTACATTTCAATTCTAAATTTGATAAAATATTTTTTATAAACATTTTGATTCATAAAGCCGGTCATTTGTCGCGTTCGAAAGATATAAATTACAGCATTTGTGGGCGGAGTTGTCTGTTTAAACCATTACCGTATAAACATAAATCCTTTTATAAAGACAGCCCAGACCAAATTTCCTCTCATCTTATTTACATTATAAATATTGGTTTATTTAATTCATGTATAATGTAAAAATAATTCTGTAATAAAAAAAATTTTGCTTAGACAATTATATTTTATTGTTAATTTAAAAAACGATTATTTGGGTTTGCTGGCAACACAATTTTTTATTTTGCTTCTAACACTGTAATTATTTTATTTCCAATAACATTCAATGATTTTGAAAGTTTTGTGTTAAAAAAATGATTAAAAAAATTGTTTAACATAAGTTCTTTTTTTGTTGCCTAGCTAACATCTTCTATAGAGTTTTCGTTTTCAATAATTCTCGTTCAGTTTAATACAAAACGCGAACTTGAAGATTGTTTTTGTTTCTAACTCTAAATTATTTTATAGACTTTTATTTGTCGAAGTAAATTTTTAATTTTACAAAAGATATTAGATAGTTTAATTAGAGATTTAGAAATTATTTTGTATATAAAGTTTTTAAAACAAAAGAAGAATTTATGTCATTTTAAACGTTTTATCATCGGTAGTGGTATTTAGTAATCAATTAGCTATATGATTGATCACAGTACTAACAAATCAGTATGAAATGGATTTTAAGGAAATTTGAATTTAAGAAAATGAGTTACAATTTCAGCTCTAAATATGTCATTAAGGTTTTAGCACTTAAATATTAGCCTTATACACAAACTTTATTGTTCATAATTTTTTATCATTTATTTTGGAAATATCGTTGATTTGCAATAAATGCATCATTATGACTCACGTGTAATAAACAATTAATTCTTTATTTTATAAATTAAATTTTTTTTTGTATTTGGGTTTAGGCTTTGTTTGCAATTTCTAGATAAGCAAAAATTAAATGAATAATGTAAAGGCAAATCATAATATTCACGCATGTTATCGGAAAATGGTTAGACACATATTTAAATAAGAATGCCGTGACTTTTTGTTATGCTAATTTGGGTGGAGGCCTGGAAAATGTGAATTCCCCAAGTGTGAGACTAATAATTATTTAAAGTATAACAAAAAAAAACTTCATTTTTAAAAACATTTTAAAACATAAAATAATTAACTCAATGTAATTTGTGATATTATTATCCAAGAAGATAAAAAGAGGATACTACGCAATGAGAACAAAAAGAGTTCGTCACTACCTGTTTAATGAATTCAAATTTCATATTAATGGTGTATAATGTTAAAGATTTTTGAACTATATTTTTTCCTATTAAATATTATATTATGAATATTTTTTTAAATTCAAATTAATCACATTAATTTACACCGGCTCCTTGCCTTTTTAATATTTGTTCATTTCACTACTATTCAAATGTAACTAATATAATTTTTCATTTGCTTTAGTTATGAGGGATTCACGGACAATAACATTCTCTTTCAATTTGTTTTTTTTTTATTTGAGCAGCATATCCGGAATTCAAAATACATTTATTTTTTAATGGTCTGGGCATTTAGTTTTTAATTTAAAATTTTATTTTTTAAAACTTAGATCTCTTTGTCTGATAGCCGCCAGTGCATGAACCATTATTATGTTTAAAATCGTAAGTTTCATTTTTTCTTATACTATTTTTATTTTGTTTTCGTTCCAATATTTAGCATTTAATAAGTTTTAAATTATGTCCATTGATCTCTGATCCAATGATTCGAATATAAAGAAGCAACTAAATTCTTTGATTATCTAAACTTTGAATTTATTATTTGTCTTTCATCAATAAATTAATCTTATTTATGCTATTTATTTTAATGTTTTAGTAAATCTGAAAATTGTTTTGTTAGCTAACGCAGTTCCAGCTCCATCGATATATTTATTATTTTAAGTATTATTTATTTATTATTGATGTATGGCGTGTAAAAATATAAAATCAGAGCTTATCGAAGTAAAAAGCAAACCAACATTTAGATTAAAGAATAAATAAAAATTATAAACAATATTGTTTATTTAAAGATAAGTAGTTTATGGAGACAATATTATCTATAGACCCATCAGGTTCTGGAACAACTGGAATATGTATTGTTGATGGAGAGGTTATAAGATTTGAATATTTTTAAAAATACTCCTTTACTTTAAAAGGTGGTGTCGTCACAGGGGCTCGGCCTCCCTTAACACCAAAGTCCGGGGACCGACTTTACCTGGAATTGGAGGTTAAACTATTAAAGTGTTTTTTAATAAAAAATATAACAAATTTATTCGAAAATTTATTTATTTGTAAGCTAAAATATTACTTTAAAACTAATAACTTTGCATTGAAAAAAATCATTTATGGACTTTAATACAAGCTCGAAGCAGTATTTATTTTAAAATATGATAAGCATTTAAGTTGACTTAATATGTCAATTCACAAATAGATAAAAAGGTATTTCGGCCGGCGGAAATTCGTGAAGGTCCTTTAAACTTTTCTACGGCAGCGAGTCGGATGTGATCCTACCTTAGAATAATTAAATTGTAACAACTAACCTAGAATTAAACATTCACAAATGAAATATAAATAAGAATTTATACAATAATCTATTATAATCTGATAGTTAATCGATAAATATATTACATTTATTTATATAATGTTTAAAAAACCAATCCATATTGCTGCGAAGTATTAAATGAGCGCCGTGTCTACTACAATTATAGAAACAACAAAAAAATATTTTACTACGGCAAGTTTAAAAGGCATTAGTAATTAAAGTTATCAAATTATTAAATAAAGATGCTGATTATTTTCAATTATTTAATCAAGTAGTAAATAAGGATTTCTCATTTTTTATAAATATTAAAAAGGCAAAAGATTTTAATATGGCGTCCAAAGACCATCAGTACCAATAAAAAATAAAATAAACTTACTACAAAAAATAATTAAAGGCAAAAGATTAATCTGCTTACAAAGACTATCAGTAATAATAAAATTAAAAACTAAAACTATTTATAATAAAGATTTGTTTGTTGCTCTACAAATAGCCCCAATAAATAAAGGATTTTGGTCTTTAAAAAACAGTATTCCAAAGAAATTGAGTAACAATATTTTTTCAGCTAATTAATTCACTGAACCTAATAAACTATAGTCGTCCAAATTAAAAACAATTGCTCGAGAGGTTTGAAGTGTACTAATGCTTTTACCAGAGTAAAACCTAACTTTTGTTAGAATCTTTGTTAATGCATTAAAATAATCATCAGCGTATTTTTATAATAAACTATTAAACCATGTTTTCTCTTAAAAGCATACCAAAGAAAAATCGATTTAGTAATTAAAATAAAGTGTAAATATCGCATAGATATCAATATAAAATAATAAGAAACATTAATAAACAATAAAAAAACCATTCAGAAAAAAAGAGCAGCTAGTAAAAAAAGTACGTTAATGCAACAATTAAAAAAATTAATAAAGCAGAAATATTATTTAAACTCACAATATTTAGGCAACCCCAATTTAGTAATTAATTTAGAAAATTTTTGATGCTCAACATGAAATTAAAAAATGACAATAATTTCGCTCGATAACTAAAGTTCAATGGCTGAAGAACCTAAAACATGCAGTGAGCCAAAATGTTTATGCAAGTGCAGTTTCAGCCCAAAAAACGCCAACAGATTATATTCGTAAAATCTGAAATTTAAACTGTTTTTGTCGCAATATTTCATAAATAATTTAAATTTAAATAACAAACATAATCCGCAATTAAAAAAGGTTATAACTCACAAATAAATTTTAAATTAAGAAATATTCTAATTAAATGCGAAAAGCTTACTACGATGCTGGGCACACGCTCTGCTTCTATATCTGATAAGCCACACAACACAAGAACACATTTGGTACCTATGAACGTGAATATGGGTTCTCGTAAACCAAAAAGAAACTTTGAATATCCATAAAATGTGCCCTCGGTCCATCGATCGATCTCACATCGATCGCTTCGCTGGCGACGGTTGGGCAACCATCCGATGCTACCAGTAAAGAATAGGCAAAATGTTAGCACCGGGTGGGACTCGAACCCACGTCCTCCACCCAATCCGTAGGCAGCTCTTCCAACTGAGCTACCGTGTCCCATTTGCCTTTTTCTTTATGGATGATCTTTTGCCCCCGCCATAGGCGTTTTAACCGTTCGCTTCCAACCAGCGTAACACTCAAATCCTTACAATATCTCATTTTTAAACGCAAATAAAAAGTAATATATATGCCAAAAATTATTTTTTTAGCTTTTATTGCTTTTCTTTATTTTATTTTGTTTACATTAATGGTTTATAATTTATTTGTTAAAAAAACTTTTAGGTTTGAAGTATACTAAAAATAAATGTTGCGCAATTTCTTCTCTATTCCGAATGAGAGCTTTGTCTTTAATGATAACCATTAGCATGCTCCAAATATTTATTTTTTAGTTATTAAATGCTTAATTTATAATTGAATGAAATAATTAAGAAAGAATAAATATTATGAAAAAATTTTTAAACATTTTTATAAACCTTTATAATATTTATTTACCAACTTCAAAGTTTCAAATATAAATAGATTATTTTAAAAGCAAATATTATCAGCGATTTAGAGGAAAAATGAGCGGACGCTATTGTTTTATTTTAATATAATTTTTTCAATTATAATTATAGAGTTTAATGTCAGCCGGAAGTCCAATAGCGGTGGTCGAAACATATGGCCGACGTTCGGGCGAGCAATAGGTCAGACGCGGCATTGTAGACGGAGAATTTAGCCCTAAAGTGGGCTGTTTGGGATAAGGATGGAGGGTTGGAAAAGGGGAATGATTGAAAATTACCTCGAGTCTTTCCAAAGACGCCATTTTTTATTTTATTTTATCGATCTAAGGTATTTTGCTATTCTTTCATTAATTAATGACCTTTTGATTTAATTTCTTGGTTTTTTGCTTTAATTTACTTTGTATCAAGATTCTAATTTATGAGATTAGCTCTCAAATAAGCAACGGGTTGTTAAAATTTTTTGTATTAAACAAATTCCAATTATTTTACGAATAATTAATTTTTTGACAACATCTAGTCTATTTTGCGTACCTATAGCAAAGCATCTGTAAACTAAAATTACTAATTTTTTATTAAGATTTAAACCTTTTAATTTTTTATTTATCCGTTTAAGATGTTTATTTTTTTTCAATGTTTTTCTCATTCACGAGAAAAAATCGTATTTACATTTATTTGAAAAGTAGATTTATTAAAGATTGTTTTTTATATATATTTTTTATGATTCTGGCCTTCCTCATTAAAGACATCCACCTTAACAATTTTGTTCAAATTGCGCAAGCCCATGCCCTTTGAGCCTTGGCAGCAGCCCGTGAGTAAAACGGTGGAGACAATATAATGTTTGTTATATTCAAATAAATATAAAAAATCATGTTGTAACTTTCAAGTTGCTACATTTTTAAAATTTAGATTTAAAAAGTTGTATTGTAAATTTATAGTAACATTTGACGTATATTCAGTAAAATGGTTTTTGTAATGCTAAATTTTAGAGTGTTGTTTTATTGTTTTTTACCTGCGTTATCTTAAATATTATTTATTTTTTAATAAACAAAAAAGTTGAATTCAGTTTTTTTAAAATTATAAATAATAATTATTTTCTTTCTTCGTAGAGGCATTATTTGCGACATCCAAATTTATTGTGTTATTTTTATTGGTTAACCATTACATTTGCTTTTGATTTTATATTTGTTTTATTTCAAAATTTTAGAAAATTACCAATCATTTTTTATCATTTGCATATCCAGCAAAGAATCAAAAATTTATACAGCATTTTTTGCGCTGCAGTCGTGACAAAATTAGTTTTACGCGCAAATATTAGTATTTTTATTTAATGCGAAAAAATGCATATATAATTTAATTCGTGGCGTAAATCGTGGACTTCAAAAGGAATTTACGTTAAAAACAGTTTTAATCCAAATTATTGTTTGCAATATCATTTAGTGTTTAAGTTTATTTCTTTCAATCACTTTTAGTTTCCAATCAATAAAGTAGGCGCAAAATAATAGTTAACAAATTGATTGCAAAATAAAACACGTATCGTGGTTTAAAATCTTTTAATTTGAATTTGCATTTAAACTTTGACGTATGTCATTATGCTAAAATAAAAGAATTTGGTGGAACATTTCAGTTTAATTGCTTTAATTTTATGTAGTTACTTTCCACAGCTTTGTAGTATACTTTGGAATTTATTCAGTATTATGATTTTAATGTACAAATTTATATATAAAATTAATATTCCTCGACTTTGTATAAGTTTAGAAATTCCGTGATAATATAGAAATTATCATTTTATTTAAAATTATTTATTTTTGCCTGCAATTAATGAAATTTTAGAGTGTACATTAGTCAAAAAATTTAAGCAGCGTAAATTCATACAATTTTATAAAATTAAAATTATTTATTTACTATTTTTTCTTATGCAAAAAAAAAATGTTTGAAATCATTTATTTTTAATTATTTAAGCAATTTATTTTCAGTATTTGTTGATTATACTTTTGAATATTATCAAATTTGGTTTTTAAATGAAAATAACATGCTAATAAAATTTAAAATATTTTTATTAGTTTTTGCATGTCTTTTAATAAATTATGCATCGCCTTCTTCGCCATAAAGGCTAGCTATTTCGTCGTCGTCGTCGTGGCCCTCGACCATGTCCCTTCATTACGAATTATATTTTATTTAAATAAATTAAAACCATTCAAGACAGCGTTATAATTAGTAGTATTTTATTCATTAAATATCCTCGCCAGCTAAAATGAGAAACTCTTGTGCAAAGCTTATTATTTAGTGCTAATTTTAAATAAATTTTGTTTTTTCATTCTGGCTCATTATGACATTTTCTGGATTAAATTTAATTCTTCATTGATATCGTTTTGAAAAAGGTAGAAACCAATAATATTTATGTATTAATTAAAGAATTGAATAAAGATACATAAAATAATGTAAATGAAAAATTGTAGTTATTTCAGATTAACATATAAATGATATTTTTGTTTAACTGTTAATTATTAATATAACAAAAATGTGCATGCGACAACCATCAGTGTGTTTTTTTAGTTCTTTTAATTACAAAATAATAAGAATTTTTAATCAATATTGATTATAATTTAAAATAATATGTTTTCATAAATTACACTAACGAGATTTGATACATTATATATGAATACTCATAAAAATCACTTGGTCAACATTCCATTGAATGAAGAACTGTGAGAACAAAAGTCTATTCTTATTGATGAAATTATTTATGTTAATCTATATTTAACTTTTAAAAAATTATATTAATACATTAATACAACTGAACCATCAATTATTTCTATTTGTGATTAAAACCAACCAAATACAACAATTATTTTTACTTAAAAAATGCAAACGCAATTGAATTATAAAAATTAGTTTAAATTTCATCCCGGGCTTCATGCCCATCTTTCATATAAATAAGTCGAAAGAAATTAAGTTTAACTTCTAATACATTATTGTAATTAGCTTATACCGTAGAATCGTTTAGCCTCATTAAGGCGCTCTGCCCCCGTAAATATGTTGATCGTAACGGATATTGAGTCGGCCTTCACTTTGCATTTGTCACCCACTTATTTTTATTTGCATGTTGGTTTTTGCTTATAAATGATTAGTTTGTTAAGTTTACAGGTAAGTTAACGGCGTTGTTGCTGTTTGTGATGAACTAACAAATATAAATAAAACATTAATTAGCCTCATTTATTTTAATGGGTTTACATTTTTTGGGTACATTCTATCAGATTTTTTTTTGTTATTAAGTTCATTTTTTAGACATTATCAGGGATATCATTATTTAATTTGTCGCACATTGTTTCCACGCCCTCCAGCTGATAGTATATCTCCTCATCGGTGAACAACGATAGTTTAAAGAACGTCATAATTTTATTTAAATAAACTTATTTATATTTTTTTGCCATAATTAATATGTATATATATTTATTTTGTATTTTTTAAATTAAAATTTTTTTTAATTTAAAAGCATAAATGACTTAAATTTTTGGCAGCCCTGTTCTGGATTTCCGCCGGTTTAACTGTGGAAGCACACAAATACAATATCTGCCCGTATGGAGTATATGAATTTTTTTTGTAGTGAGTTTTGAAAATATAACCAATTAAATATTTATTTTTGAGAATTTCTTCAAAAGTTTAAACATTTATTACGTTCATTAATTTGTAAGGCATAGGCTTGGAGAGGGTTTTCCAGCTTCTTTGGGCTCGTTAATTAAATTAATATTTTTAAACATTATAAATATCATCAATGAAATTAAAAGTTTCTTCCAATAAATGCTCGTCAATTTTTTTAATCCGTTGTAAAATGGCCAAAATGCTTCCGAGATGGTATACATATTTTCTTTTTATATTTAAGCACAAAGAATATTCTTAAAAAATATAATCAAAAATAAATCAGTTTATCAAAAGATAAATTATTTATTATATGGTTTAGAATTTAAATTAGCATCTCTATTCAAACCACTTGTTTTTAAGCATTATTTAAAAATGTTGAAAAATTGATAGAATGATTCTAATTATATCTATTAACTATCCTTTTATACCTAAAAGTTACAAAGTTTATTCATTTAATTTAAATGTTCAGTCCTTTTTAGTTTTTTAATAACTATAATTAGTATAAATAGGTTTAGCTTTATTCATTTTTTATTACAATTAATTTGCTATGGCTATTTTTCGTTATTTGCAGATAAAATTTAAAGTTTAAAAAAAATTTTTCACATTTTTATCTTTCTATTTTTTTATTATTCATCTCTATTATTTTTATTTCTGGGTTTATTTTTGGGTTTTTTTTAGCTTTTTTATTATTTTCAATTTTAAGGTTTCGTTTTATTCAATAAATATTTCAAAGCTTAACAATGATTGTCATTTTTTAAATCGTTAATCATTTTTTAATGAATGCACGATTCATTCGTTGTTCTCAGGCCAGCATACGGCTACACCTTTTGGCCTCATAGCTTCGAGCTAACCGGGTTAAATTATAAAATTTGTTTTTTTCATTATCATTAAAATATATCAGATATTATTATTAAAATGTAATGTCAAGCAGTCGCCACTCGACGCTGGTGCGCACCATCTGCTTAAGGCCAAAATTGTTTGAATGATTAATCCGAATTTTTTTATTGCCAAGTTTATAAAAAGTTAAGATTCAAAAAATTTGCAAATAATGAATCTTTAAAAATATAATATCTTAAGATGGGATTATTTGCGATATCTGTAAAAAGTTAATACGATTTTCATTTATCTTTTATTAAACGTATGTATGTATTAATAAATTGTTGCGATTATGAATTACGGGAATTTTTATGAATTTTACTTATGGTACCGATTATCAAATGACAATTATTTAATAGATTCTTCCAGTTTGTTTTTATTTTTCGGTATGTATTTGGCGAGAATCTTATTGTTTTATGTATTTTGTAATTATTGGCCAGCACGTGTTTGCATAATAAAATAAAGTGTTACTTTTTTTTAGTGTTTCTGGAGTAAAATTACTGTATAGTGTATTTGTATTCAACTTTATAATCCAAGCACTAGGTCCATATATAATATCTAAATTTGTTTTGGTTATGTCTTTTATTCAGTTTATTACTAGCTTTTTTTTATATTATTTTTATTAGCTAATAATCTACACTCCGCCAAGATAATAATGTATTGAAATTATTTTTTATTTAAGTTTTTTTTTGCTTAGGAGATCTATTATTTTAAAATTCTTTCGTTTATTTGTAAGTTATGCTATGTTTTTCCTTTCATTTTTATGGAATCTGCTTCATGCCCTTTTACAAAATTCTAATTTTTAGTTTCTAAAAAAATGACATTATAATTTTCTGTCGAACGATATTTTCCTTCCTTTTGGGTTTTATAACTGCTTAGGCTATTACATAAAAATTGTTGAAAAATACATAAATTGTACCAGAGGCAAAAATTGAGCCTGCATCTCATATAATATATGTATATTTTTATAATATAACAATTTTGGTTTAAAGCGTCAATGCAAAAAACTTATGTGTGTGTATAATTATTACATTTAATTGAACCTTTTTCTGTTTTATCATTCCGCTCGCAAATTTAGGTTATTGATTATATTGCAATATTGCTGGAAAGTGCAAGTGGCGGAATCCGGTAAACACCTTGATTTGCTTTCATTGCAAGCCTGCGTCCAGATCTTAGACTCTGCTCGATACTGAGTTGAACAAAAAAAAAGTTTGTCGAGTTCTGATCAAAACTAATCAAGTTACGGTATGATCAATTTTGAGCAAAAATTTAAAAAATTAAACAGAGATTTAATTTTGCCGTTTTAATATATCAAATATTTTTACTAATATTGAAAATTTTATAGTTATCCAAAAACGACTTTTCAATAATTTAATTTATTTTAAATTTATCTTTATTTTGTCCGTTACATTTTTATAAGTTTATWTTTTTAATTTTGAGTAACTCTGTTCTTTTCGATAATTAGGTCTAGGAAGGCATTTGAAAACTCTTTTTAAGGAACAGGCAGAAAAAGACACAATTTAATWGCGCACTGACATGAAAATATTTTATATTGGAAAACATAATGAAGAGAGCTATTTAATTAAGCACAATAACAATTGGTTTTTAAGATTTTGTCTTTGATTTTTTTATTTTATAATAATTCTAGATTTGACAAATGAAAAATATGTATAATATTTAAAAATTGAGGTGGTCGTTTCCTTGACCGTGCCAAGATATCTTGTCATATCATAACTTTATAATCCAATTAAAAGAACTTTGGCTTTTAGTTTTGGATTGGTATGTACAAAATTGATGAAGTTTGTTCCTACTTCAGCGTTGACCATGAACCCATTTATTATTTGAAACATAAAAATTTGATAGTTTTAAGAGAGAACTTATTAAATTGCAGAAAAATGACAAAACTAGAAACAAACCATTTTATTCAATAAATAATTTAATAAATTAAGAATCCATTCGTTTCAAGCTTAAAAATATTAAAAATATATATAATTTTTGTTTTCAATCCTTGCTTTAAGTCATGTGACATTGCAGAAGTTCGTTTCGATCATTGGAACACCAGCACGGATATAAAACATAAATATTCAGTTAATAATTATGTAAAAAAACGAAAATATAAACAATGCGAAATTTAATAAGGTGTAATCTAGAATTCATTGCATTATTTAAGTTATATCGACAACAAAATCGCCCTGCCTTATTGCAGATTGCAAATATTATTTATGCGATAATTTAATAATTGAATATTGAAACAATCTACATTTTTAAATATAATTTTTGATTTATTCWTTAAAAAATATAAATTTTTAGATATTGAAAAAATTAGTGAAAAATAAGGTTTGACAAATATCGCAAAATAATAATTAAGCGYTGGATCACGACTTAATAAAATAAAAAGTAAATTTTTAGATAAATTTAATTTTATAATATAAATTATAAAAAAGTCCTAATTTGAATTGATTCCAATATGTCATGCAATTATTGTTTGAGGTTTTTAAAACTAATTTTAATGAATCTGTATGGATAACATTACGTAATTTATCAAATGCAAACTACAGCATGCAACGAAATTTAAAAAATTTGCTATAAAATAAATAATTATCAAATTGACATTGAAAAATTATACTGCTTGTGCATAATTATGTWATTATTTGTAAAATTTCAAAGTTCCACATCGAATTTGGCGTCCCGTCAAGTCAAGGATTCTAGTTAGGATGTCCCATAATAAATGAACGTTTTTAAAAGTCATGTTTTAAAAAGAAATATTCATATATGATAAATTTAATAATCGTTTCTTTAAAACAAGATTTATATTACGAGTAAATTTTCTATGAGATGAAATAAAAAGCAAAATACAAACCAATATACCAACTAATAATTAAAATATTAATGTCAGTTAAAATTGAATAACATTCTTATATATCTCAATAGTCATATTTAACAACGAGATTAAGATAATAGCGGCATTCGCGTTAATTTTATGCTTTTTTTGCAACAAAAAATATGTTAAAATTTATACAACAAAAAATAATCTCATATTAAGTATTTTGATCGTAAAAAATAATTAATAAGTGACCGACAAAAAAAAAATCGGATGAGAAATATAGTGAACCCTACAGTTTATTGACCATTTATATAATGAAAAATAATAATAATAATTAATGTGAAACATTAGGCGAAGGTGAAATATGTACGAAAGCAAGTACAATACACCCGAGAATAAAAAATACGAAAATTGTTAAAACAAATCAAACAAATACAAAAATTTAACTGAAATTGTTGCGTGTGCTTATTTTACATTTTTCCTTGTTTAAAGATTGTTCACAGTTTTCTATGCCGGCTGTACAAAAAAGGAAAGCCAAGGGCATTCGACGCAAATTCTTTGCACTACTACATGAACAGGCAAAAAAGAACGGCAACAAATGTACGCACGAGTATCGATCCATGAGAGCTCCCAGAGCAAAGTGAAAACTAAAATACCACATTTTTTACCAAGATTCAAGCATTTTTAATTGAAAAAATAAAATAAAGCACTAAAAAATTAAATATAAATACTTATTTTCAAATACCTTTTAATTATTACGCAATAAGAAATTGTTAAAACCCACAAAAACACTTTTGTGTATTTTTTGAATAAATAAAGTTTTATTTGTTCAGCAAAGAGGCGAATGAGTATCGTACGCCAATACAAAAAATTCATTTATATAAATGTGAATAAGTCTTTTAATCAATATTAAATGCAAACAGTTTTTGACAATAAGATAATTTGGACCCCTGTTTGATAAACCATCTGCGCAAATAAAAATTGAAAAATCATATTTAGTAAAGAATTAAGCATATACATTTAATTCTGGAAAACGTTTTTTCTAATTTTTAAAATAAATAAATACAATTCAAATACTTTGAGTTCCTTCTCATTGTTTATACATAAGTAATTAAAAAGAAAATAAACAAAAATTAAATTCAAAACTTAAATAATATTTWTGAATAAACTTAATATTTTTTTCAAAAGCATTCTTGAAGAAGAGGAATGCATAAGAATATTTATTAAATGTTGGAGCCAAGAAAAAATTTCAATAAACTGACTTGCAAAGTAAACCTAGTATGGCAAAATAATTTACAAAAGGTAATAAATATAAAAWTWAAAWMMTWWTTTTWAAAAWWWTTTTTAAAGTCAAAAAAAAAATGATAAACATCTAAAAATCTGAAAACATTCCAACTGTGTGAAAAGCTATGTCAACAAATAAAACAGCATAACAAATCAATTTTTAAAGTTAAATTTATTTTTATATTGGTAATAAATATTAATGGGTTCCTATCTTTAATTTTAATAAAGATTATTTATTTGAATGAACCATAAGTATAAAATAAAATAATAAATTGAACTTTTCAAAAAAGTATTAACATTAATTTATTTAAACTACTTAATATTAAATTAATAAAAAATAGTAAAGCCATGAGAAAAAATTAATGAAAGACAATTGATGAATAAAATAGTATATAAAAACGCGATAAAAAAGAAAAAATTAATCTTGTTGTTCACCATCTACATTCACCCGTYTCCTGACGCAAATGGCAGTAATGTGATTCCGACCAGAAAATGTTTTTGAATATCCAATCAACTAAAATAAAAAGTAATCATCTGATATATGGTTTCGGGTTTATGTACTTCTTTT